>JAVQJF010089954.1:0-45014 GCA_036023855.1 Gadopsis marmoratus
TTCTTCCTTGGGTTTGTAAGAATATAACTTACAGGATTAACCCAAAACATATTTGTTTTCTTCCCTCTATTCCCCCTATTAGTTGACTTCCCCCTCCTTCGTCGTGAGAGGGTTATAGAACTCCTGTTGATAACTTTATTTGGCTCATCACACAGAATCAGAAGTATATAAGTACAGAAGACATCCTGCTCTTGATCAGAATGAACCGTTATGAAACATCATGGCATTTTCATCAAAAAAACAAATCCAGAGCCACTCCCCGCGGCAGACGGTTAATCTAATGGAGTGAAAGATTAGCGATGATGTGATTGTGGCCAATTCTTTATTTTGCAGATGCCTGGGTGCAGGTACAGGAGGAGGCTGCTTAAACAGGACACCAACCCAGTTTTGAAGGGGATGAGAGGAGAGAAAAAAAAACAGGCTAAGAATAGAGGCCTCAGACTGCTTCACTCCTATGGAGAGCTACCCACTTAGTCCAAGTTCTCTCATCTTCCATTTTGTAGTTCTGCCTTGGCCATCTGTGCAGCTCCATGGTCCTGGTTACATTGTGTGATTTATTTATTTATTTTTTGGGTCAAGTGGCTCTAGGTACCTTCAAGTCCAGAAAAAGTAGGTCAGAACACTGGACACTAGCATCCGTTGCCTTGCTTTCGCTCCTTGCGAATAAGAAAAGCAAACCTATGCGGCAGGTTTGCTTTTCTTATTCTAGTTTCCACAGCTTGTTTACTGACCCTCTAATCAGGAAACCCTTTTGTTTCATTAAAAAACACTGAGGTTGAATCCCAAAATCCAAACCTGACCTATGCATGACCTTATTTCTGTCTGCATTCTCTTTTCCACTTACTTTAGCAGCTTCATCAACAGTCTTGGAATTTCCAACAGACCCTCGCAAGAATGGCATTGGTTCAGCCAACAACATTGGAGGAACAATTTCTGCTAAAAACCTGAACAAGGACCTCAGTCTCCTGAGGATTATGATAGGCGGTGATAATTACACCTTTTTTATTATCACTTTCAATTAACTATTTTCACAAGAGCTTAGAAACGAGAATAAATACAAGTAAACGAGAACATGAGCACAAAGATTTTGCATATCCCAACCACCTCAAGAACCATCAAAATATGTATTTATCATATTTAATCGTAAAAGTGCACGGATGTCAATCAGTGGCTACTCAACTCATCATGAGAAAGGACAGAGCAGGATATATTAGCATGTGTGATTAGCCAAAGGACATTGCTTCCTCATTCACTATGCTAATATCCTCTCACATTCACTGTCCACCTACCCACGGGATTTGTGAGGGATATTTCACAGGAAAAGCTCAGAATAAGTGTTAATAAGTGGGTGGCTATTTGTGTTCCTCACACAGACAGTGGAGCAGCAGCAGTTGGCACGTTTGGATATGAGCTGCCCGTGCATACTTTGTCCCAAAGGTGTCTACAGTGTCCCAGAGGTTGCGTCGAATCGTGTTTCATTTGGAGGATTTACAGGCTGCCGCACCTGAGAAGTAATGCGCACAAGAGTGAGGAGGCCAATGTGGTGGCACAGCTAAAAGCTTTGTGATAACGTCCTGCTCTCCAGCATGTAGCTGAGCTGGGTGGCCGCGTGTTCAGCTTTTATGAGACAGGTCATCGTGGCTTGGGGGATATATATATGCTGTTTTTTGTCTTCTCCCACATTTTGTGTGTGTTTCTTTTAGGTACTGTATGCATCAGCAAGCCAACAAAAAAGGAAAAGGCAAATGACCATATCTGCTACACATCTGAGTGTTCGAGGCAAAGTGAAATGAGGAATAATCATGACAGTTTTCATGATTACGTTTATTACAGTTAGAAATCGACAAAAAAGCAGATTTTAGTAAGTAAGTAAAGCTGAAACGATTAGTCAGTTAAATGACTCAATGAATCAACAACCTTTTTTCAATAAATAATTTCATGTCATTTTATTCTTTGCAATTATTCTCTGGTTCCAGCTTCTCAAATGTAGTTATTTCATGCTTGCTTTTGTCATATATGCAAGTAAATGGAAAAGCTTTGGGTTCAAGATAGTCAGTCAGATAAATCGAGGAAGTTGAACAAGTCACATTTTGCTGTGGTAAATTATCAAGGCCATCGTCAAACTATCAAAACTCGACTCAATTGAGCAAGCGAGAAAAAGTCTAGTCAGAATAATGGATAATGACAATAATCATTAGTTACAGTACAATGTATCAGTTTTAGGGCTGCAACAAATAATTACTTTTTATTATTGATTAATCGTTTATTTGTTGATTCTATAAAATGTCCAAAAATAGTTACCAATGTTAGAAAGAAAAGCAGCAAAAATCTCAATCCACGTTTGGCATTTTTCCTTAATCAACCACTTAAATGATTAACAGATTGGCAGAAAATTAGTCAAACAAATATGGCAATCAACTAATCGATTAATCAGTACCATTTTGAGGATTTATGAGTAACTGCTGGCATGTCTGCTACGCTTGTCCCATTAAGCAAAATTGTCCACTGTCCTTGATTTTGTTAATGATTCCTATGAGAATGACAAATCAACAGCCCAGAGGAAGTGAGTGGCCCTGGAATTACCAACGTGTCCTTCAGTTCTTTGAAGGTTTGGTCATGTCTGTGAAACGTGCTACTACAGACCGTGTCATCAATAGCAAAGCTGCTTCAACACTGCCAGCAACACTACTTGACAACAGATTTGAGGCCGATTCCTCAGGGCGGTTGTTTTATGTCAGCAGTCGTTAGAGGCATTAGGCGCTTCTTGGAGACACTCAAGTCAGCAGGACACGTTGCCACTTCGTGTCACCCTCCTATAAGAAAATGGGTGTCCTGCTAGATTCTGCCATTATGGATTTAGGCCTTTCGGAGGAGAAACTGGGCACATTAATTTTCTGGGTGAACTGAATAAAGGGCTTTGATGAAGGCATTTAGAAAGCTATTATTTAGGCCTAATGAATTTCTGACAAAGGGCAGTTTGATTCATGGTCCCTAATACCCAGGCCAATGTCTTCCTCATACACAGGCCATTTACCTCCAGACTCTGCCCCTAGAGAACTGTTGGACTCCGCATTTCCAATTTCTTTTGCCCTTGAAGTTTTATGCAGAGTGATTGTTTATTTTGTGGGTCATCTCGCTAAAGTGCTCCACAAGTTTAGTCTCCCCTTGAAAACTGAATCTTTGAGCCTGTATTTATTGCAAGACTGAGACTGAACTAATGTCAGTAACAGGATGAGTCCTTTCCTAAGTTAATAAGGTTTTAGGGTTGTGTCTCACAGTAACGTTCATCATGCTTGTCTCGGGTCCCCTCTCACACAGCAGGGTAGTATTTCTGCCAGTGTGAGAATCTGGTGGAGTGTCGACAGGCCATAGTCTGAGTTAATGTGTCCCTGAAGCCAGCTGCCACTCTGTTTGCAAATGGAGGCAGTCACCCACAACTGAACCAAGACTAATCTGATGGGTGATTAAAGTTCAGTGGATGCAGTGCTAGTTTTTTCCAGTGGTGTCACAAGAAAACTCAAAGGAAACAGTAGCTCAGTCAGTATGTCAGTAAGGTGAACATAGAAAGTCTAAAGTTGCATGTTTTCATCTGTGCTCAGTCTGTGGCTGCGTGTTTTACCGAAGTATTGCTGCTGATGCAAGAGGGTGCCTGAACTTCAGTTGAACTTGAGTTGCATTAAAGCAGAGGCTTAGGCCAAGCCACCGCTGAGCAAATTGAGCAACTTAATTTGCATGCGCGTACATGGTTGGACAAGAACCAGCTTTAAGTTTCATCCAAGTACGCAGTTGCACATGCGGCAGCTGTTCTCCAAGTATGCCTGGGGGAAGTCTCAAGGATTTGTAGGATTTGTGAGAAGAAGGGTGAAGAGATCCCTTTTTTTTTTCACGCTGGATTTGAACAATGTGCTCATCAGCTGCCTGTTGATGCAGATTATGTGTTGGTGTATAAATGTAATATTCTCCAAAGTCCAAACTTAATAGACTTAGGTTAATAGACTTAGTTCTATGGACAAGTCGATATCTGAGGGGGCCAATTTGATCCCAATTCCCTACACAGCACCCGTAGAGCTACCGCAGTTAGTGTCCACAGAGACATGTGTGTATTTGTGTGTGGAGTGCATGTGTGTTTTAGTTGTCTCTGTGCAGCTCTGAGGCTAAATCAGTTAGCTCCGTGATGTACTCTCTTATTAACTTCCATTTTGAGAGGTTCTTTGAATTAGCCAGACAAACATGCTTGTGCATTTCTGCCTAAGGACGTTTCCTCTGCTCTAATGGTATTGAGTGCGGATATGTGTGTTTCTTGCATAATAAAAGACACATACATCTATTAGAAAAGATGCAAATTGTACACTGTTGATGGCTACCGTTGCAATATACTGTATTAGATTGGAAAGCTCCTATTAGGGGATATTAAGATCACTCAACTTCCAGTGTGTCTCTGTCAATCTCGTCCCTGTTTTCTGTTTTCTCAGTGGGATTGCGTTCAGTCTGGTTTCCATTTCATGTGTTGAAGTTTTTTTCTACTAAAGTGTTTCTAAAGTCGTGCTGTCTTATGTCTCCAGATCAGCGCATTCAAAACAAAATGTACTCTTATTGTAGACAATGACCAAATAGATTTTGCTTCTGGTTCCAGATCACCACCAGAGGCTGCGAGACGTCAGAGATGACTTTGCGTCGGAACGGCCTCGGACAGCTCGGTTTCCACGTCAACTTTGAGGGCATCGTGGCCGATGTGGAGCCCTTTGGCTTCGCCTGGAAGGCAGGGCTGAGGCAGGGCAGCCGACTGGTGGAGATCTGCAAGGTGGCTGTCGCTACTCTCACCCATGAGCAAATGATTGACCTGCTGCGCACATCCGTCAGTGTCAAGGTGGTTATTATCCAGCCTCATGAAGACGGCGCCCCACGAAGGTAACGCCTCACCTTTTGTTATTTTTACTTGAAAACGAACACTTTCTATGAACACTACAGACAAAATATGCTTTTGTATAGATAATAAAATAAGCAGGTGCAGACTTCTTATGGCCTTTGAATTTTGGCTGTTGTGCTGCGTGTGGCTAGTGAGACACAGAAGCAGGTGCTCCTTAAAAATGTATGAAGTCATAACAGAAGAGATGTTTCTTTTTCTCATTTTTCCATACAGCTGGGGTAAATTAACTTGACATTTGCTCTCATGTTTTGAGATGATTAGCATAAAGAAATGCTTACATACTCCTTTTGTTGCACATGGGTTGATGTTGTTCTCCGCTGATTTCTCTGGAGAGGAGGCTTCCTTTGTATTGATGTGGCTTTGTTGCAGGAGAAAGCTCCAGCAGAGCTGTAAAGTCACGCAGACACGGACAGTCAGCGTTTCTCCCTAATGATAATGAGAGGAGCATTTTGATTAATGGCTCAACTCTCACTGCCATTGTCTGACAGCTCACATTTGCGGATTGCTTTTTTTCTAACCTCGCCCAAGCCTCTATTCAGCAATTAGGATGGGAGTGTTTGGCTTTTTAGGGACACACACCCATGTTGGGGACTCAATCGCTCCCGTAATAAAATCTTTTGTGATGGGAAGAGATAACGGTCTGTGTAAACTGCTTGTTCTGAAAGCACATCTGCTTGTCTTGTTTTGTCTGCAAGCGGCAGACAGTCCTGTGAAATCAAATCCATCACTCTTTCACACTCACATTTTTGACATCTTTGTTATGGTTATGCTTCAGGCTGACAGATTTGTGTACCAGCAAATGCTGTTCCCACTTTGTCACAGATAACCACAGCAGAATGACTTGACAGCGTGCGGAGAGAATACCTCCAATTTTCTGTTTGTGATGTTGCAGGTAATGCTAATGCTGTTAGTTAGTAATTAAAATGTAAAACCAGTGGACGACAATAATTAACAAATCGCAGTGTACATTTGTTCTGTGTGCATATTAGTTAAACCTGTGCATTTCTAAACAGATAAGCAAAAGTGTTGATCACTGAAGAATTTTGATAAATCGTTGGTCAATTATAGATTAAATCTGTTTATAGAGGATTAAGTCTTGTGTATATTTATGTTAAACTATATTAATGGAAGCCTTGCTAAAAATTCTGTATGAATACGATCTTAACAGCTGTGAGTATGTGTGTCATTATGTCAAAGACTGCATAGCGGGCATGTGTTTAACTGTGTTTCAACTTTGCGTTCTGGTCTGGCAACAGAGGAGCAACATATTTGCTCCCCCAGATGGCGGACTAACATGCCTCGTGTGTGTGAGTCCAACACAGCAGCCTCTCTGGCAGAACCAACATCTAATCCTCTTACCACGATCTGTGATGATACATGATGATACAATCATAATCACAGTTCAGGGAAGCAGAAAGCAGGCAAAACAAACATCTTCCGAAACTGATTCTGTGTCGACAAGCGCGTGACCGGCTCCCTGGAGATGTTACAGGACGGAGATTTCTGTAAAGGAAACTTTTGACACGGTATTTGTGCCAGTGGAAGACATCTGGCCTGGTTTCACTGGCACGGCGAAGCCTGTGAAGGTACTTTAGACAGCCAATAAAAGATGGTTTTAAAAATACACATGCTACATTGCATTGTGCCCATAATGGGAGTTATAATGAATAATCCACTGAGTTTGACCCATATATGGCATTGCTAACAGATGCTTCTGACAGATGGGGTGTTACAGTAGAAAACTATACTGGGCAGAGCTGTTGAGCTCTACTGGGAGTTTTCTCCGTCCTGCTGGAACAGTTTCTCATCATCTTCCCATGGGAACCAAAAGGCTCCGTCTCGGGTCCTGTGAATATTCTCCCAAGGCTCCAACAAATCAAGAGGTGAGAGGTCAGGTGAAGAATCTCGAGGGCCCTCAACTCTTTTCGCCTGTGCGTCTTTGAGTTGCAAGAGTGTTGCAGTCAACAATACGTGCTCCAGTTTCTCAACTATTATCTCAAAGGAAAGGAATTCAGCGGGGGCCCGGCGGCCCCAGTCAGTCCCCTGTGGCCAGAGAGATGGGGGTTAGTCTTACAACAATGGACAAGAGTTTCATGACCTCCAGACAATGTATCCTGGCTCCATACTGCTACCATGACAAGGAAAATGTTTTTATAAGCACATGTTGGGGCTCGAAGCAGGGTGTGTTTCCTGTTTTTAAATTGTCAGAACATCATTTAGTCTTCTTTATTTTGTGATTCCTCCAGGTTCAGTGAGGATTTTTGGGGTCCGCTGGTTGCTAAGATTATGTTGAATTAAATAATAAAAAAAGAATATTTACACCACTGTCTTGCACTGTCTACGGCAAACCTCCTAAAGCTACTTATGCCCTAAATGGTTTTACCCTGCTCAGCCTGAAGCCGGCGGAGATATATTATGCCTCTAATATTAGCCTTACCTAGTGCTGTATTTATTTAAAGTAGAGGAAGGATGTGGGTTTAGCCCAGTGCAATACCAGGGGCTTTTCCATCATCGCTTTAAACAAGTTCAATATGTTAGCCTTGGATCAAGCTAATGAGAAAAAGATGAAAAGATTAGCTCAAACAGGAATGCAATACACAGAACATGGCAGTGATTGTATGTTTTGGTATATGGTAATCAGAGATGAAAGAGTAGACAAAAGGATCAGTACAATATAGACTAAAATGGATGATTGCTACAAGACATACAAACAGAAACAAAAAAAGCAACTGTATTTTCAACTGTAGCATCATCCTTTTATGTTTCTTATTATACACATATTGTACATTTTCAGTTTTAATCACAAAGATTTATGTTTAATATGGGGGGGTAACATGAATTTGAGTGGGTTCAACCTGCTGATAATGAATATTGCCTGTGACATTCAGATGGCCACTTGTGACCTTTCCTTTGAAGTGTCATCAGACTTGTCATCCTGGATTTTCATCTGGACTGCAGTTAAGCCGTATTTCTCACTTCCCATGCTGTTACCCTGTGAAAAAGAGCACAATTAAACCAAAGCTCCGAGATCCCGCATCAGAAATTGCTCGGCTTAATCCCCTCACGTTTTATACAGGAGCCATTCTTTCCTTTAGATCCGTTTGCAATGAAATCACTGAAGGTTTTTTTTTTGCAATTTTTTTCAGCACACCTTTTATATAATGAACCTCACTCACAATGGTCTGCAAAGTGCTGGTGGAGATCACAACCTCTGTGGCTCTTTGCTGTGACATGGACTCTGACTGTGGGAATGTATTAGCATGTCCCTCAGATGCTGGTCATGTCATTAGAGTGACTGCTAAGGTCTGAGGTCCCGTTGTCACACTGATCTATTGTAATTCGTTAAGAGCCCATGGCTGGAGGAGCTGGTTATTCACCTCCACCTGGCCACAAAGTGAGCTGAACTCTTTGTTTTTTAATTTAAATGTGCAATGATATTGTTTTAGTAATATCACAACTTCCTCCAATAAGTCAGATAGAGCTGTATTTTTAGTTGACTGGATGTTGTTTTAAGTTGTAGATGTTCTCCTTCTCTACGAGCTTATGTGGACCATTGAGATATAATTTATGGCCCCTCACATTTCACTGCTATAATGCATCGGCAGTTCTTGGTGGAATCAAGAGGAAGCAGACATTATTATTTCTCATCAGTTCTTGGCTTCCTCCTCTCCTTATGGCTGACTGGATGTGTCTAACAGCCTCTCCTCCACCACCAGCTCGGGTTTAACTGTTGACCAAACACCCGTTTCCTGCTGTTTCGCCATGATTTATACACATGGAGTCCAAGTCACCCTATACATTACAAACAAGAAGCACATTCTCCATACATCATGCCAATACGATGGGAATGTCCATTTCCAGCTGAGCTTGTTGGGGTGCTCAGGTAGAATATTAAGATCAGAAAGCTGAAAGCAGAGTGAGAGACGACGGCTGAGACCTTTCCTGTTGACAAGCTGCTAGCTAGGTTTAGCCTATTCAAGGAGTAATGATGTGTGGCAACCTGGCATGACCACACGCAGGCTGTTAATCAAGGTAATGAGTGGGTTAGCAGACCCTGTTAAAAAAACAAAACAATTGACCAATAGTCTGGAGGATTTAACATTCTTTTTAGCATCCTTTTCTTTTGACATGAACAAAACATGATTGAAAGACTTTGGGTTTTGCACAGAAAGTAAGTAGGATAATGGTTTTATCTGTTAAATCACCAATCTCTGATCTCCTCATACACATACAACAGCTTCACCCAACATGATTAATTCCTTTTTCATTTGTGGACATCTCGGATCTTCTGATGCTGTAAAATCACTCATTACACTCGCTGTCCCATCTATCAAACCAGTGACGCATGCTTCATACATACATTGAATAAAAAATGTAAACTATGGACGATGTAGAACATAATATTGACAGTCCATCATGGATGAGGTCAGCTTGCCAATGACGAGATGTGAGAAACAGGTGACATGGTGGAGGAAGCGATGGATGATCTTCTCGTTAGATCCTGCAACTCCCACAGCTCCAGTGGGAGGCCGGCTGTAAACAGCCCAGCCACCCATGGCCCAGTTTGATGAAAAGGTCTCTCTGAGAGGGATTATTCGCCCCCTCCACCGCAGCCTTTGCAATCAGCCAGCGCACCCTCCTCGAGCTCTGCTGTGTATACATGTATGACCACAGCAAAGTATACACAGCCCCCCCCCCATGGATTTTGGAAAATGCACTTTAGAGGGAGAGGGCAGTGTAATCATTAGGGTCATGCTTGAGAACCTTTTGGAGAGCTAGCGGAGCTCCCAGTCTGTTTAACCCTGACCCACCACCCTGTAAACCACCCGTCCTTCCAAACATGCACACCAAGCCTCTACCCGGCCCCAAAGATTAATGTTGCATGAAATGGCATCACAGGCCTTGTCCATCCAAGAGATCCTCAGTGATGTTAGCAGTAATGGGATGGAGATGGTGGGAGGAAAAGCCTCATGTGTAGAGATACTCAGGGGAGACCCATATCTGATTAAGTGGCAAGCTGAGATTTTCAGCTCTATTAAAATAGGCAAAGTGTTTTCCACTGTTTTCTAAGTGTCTCTGATGTGCCTGTAAGCCCTCGGTGTGCACATGCAACTGTGTGTGTGGTTATTGTCCACACACATGCATGTATGGCACATTATTTCTACTGTAGATATCTGCCTAAATATTTCTGACAGCATTGATGTGTTTTTAGTGTAATCATGGTAATACAAAAAAAATACACTGTCAAATTAGCAACTCACCCGTGAACCTAATGGTGCATTTAGCGGCTAAATTTTAGCTGCTTACGGTTAAGTGCTTGGAAGAAATGAATTGGCGATTTTAGGCGCTATCATAAGGAATGCAACCTGCAATGCGCAATTAGGATGTTAATGTAGCCTTTTCATTCAAGCCTCATTGCTGACCTCCCTCTTCTTCTTTGTTTCCTTCCTCATCCTCCTTCCCCCCTCAGGGGCTGCTCCGAGCTCTACCGCATACCCATGGTGGAGTACAAGGTCGACAGCGAGGGTACACCTTGCGAGTACAAGACACCCTTCAGAAGAAACACCACCTGGCACCGGGTGCCCGCTGCTGCTGGAGCACCTCTCTCCCGAGGCTCGCCCACTCAGGGCCCTGACCGCCTCCAGTGCCAGCAGATCCTCCAGCAGCACCAGGCAGTTATCCCACGAAGCACCTCCTTTGACAGGAAGTTGCCAGATGGGTCCAGGTAAAATCGTCTTCCTCTTCCTACTGCCTTTCTTCTCTTGTTTGCTTCTGGCCAGAGTTGTACACATAAATTCAACAATAGCAGAATATTAATTTAGTTAAATCTGCCATCATTGGCTCCCACTCCTTTCCAGGCAGGTTGAAAACAACTCCTGAAACTTAATTTCATGATCAGATGACCACAAGGTAGCATCAAAAGAGATAATGCATGACTATGAATTTACTATTATGAAGTAATTTTTGTTCACTGCATCATATTGATCCACAAACAATAAAAGAACACTGTAAGAGCTTAAACAAGATATCCGTTATCTGCCTGTAAAACAAAATACTACCTGTGGGTCAATACGTTGGTCATCTTTTTATGAGTGCCATTAAATTAAAAAGCTTATATCTTATTCAACAGGAAGCTTTCACAACATGTACTATGTACAATAAGACTACAATTAAGCATTACACAGATACAAAACTACAAATTTGGTCTTTTGTGAACGTGAAAATAACCAAGTAAAAGATGAAGTCACGGCAACTATTTACAGTGGTGCAAGAAAGTAAGTGAATGCAAAAAATGAACAAAACAAATTAACAAAATGTTTCTTGTAAGACATTTTTTTTGGAAGTCAAGCTTTTCTACTTGAGGTTTTTCAGTAAGCTAGGCAGACAAAGCAACGAGATCAAACATCGTGACGCTCAAAAGATCCAATCCTTTGAGATTAAATCTTTGAACTCCTCTCTCATTTAGAAAAAAGCCGCGGTAACACTTTGAGGAGCTGTTATTGTGTTCCGTTATTTGCATACATATAAATGGAACATTTTAGTCCAACGAATTTGTGGCTTTGCTTTCATCTCCCTTTTGATGATAAGGCCACAGTCAGACTTTGTTCCTGTCCTAGACTGTGTCTTGTCTGGACATCTCCATTGAGCCATGTAAAGCAGTGATTTGTTCATTCTAATGAAACCCCTACAGTCATGATAACCTTTCCAGTGTGTCACACCGACACCCCCCCCCCCCCCCGGTGTTGCCTGTTCTGACTATACTGGGATAATGGGCGCCTTCTCTGCCTAATCAGAGTCTCCGGCAGTGGGAGCACTCCATTCTCCTTCGCGCCTTTCTTCCTCTCTCCGTATCCCTCCTACTCCCCGCTCCCTCTCTCTTCCTGCACCCTGCCGAGGAGGAGGTGATGGGAACACTGACACAGCTCAGCTCATCTCATCCAATTACTGCAGAAACAAAGAGAGTGCTCTTCCCTGGACCACGATATGTAGCACCCCAGAGGGAGTGGGAGTAGAGGAGGGGGGTGAAGGAGTCATAGACTGAAGAGGGAGGGAGAGAGACGGGAGGGGAATATTATGCATTCTAGAAAATTAAATCCACATGTAGATTATTTAATGTTTTTGTTTTTTAGCATTTTTTAGCATTTATATATATATATATAAATGTGACCAAACTGACCTAAACATTGACAGTTCAATATAGTGTTAAAACATTATCATGCCAATAGTCATTTTTATATCATAACAGTATTAAATAGCAGCACATTCAAGTAAACATGTTTGGAACGGGACAGGTGGCGACAGTGAAAGGGTGCTGGAGTTCATGCGACATGGCTGTGGGGTGGGGTGGGGTGGGGTGGGGTGGGGGGTGTGCGTCTGACCAAAATGGTTGGGAACCACTGGTCTATAGGACACATGTGAATCTTGATAGCTTCAATAAAGCATCATCCCATCCACACATACGGCTGAATGCAGACGTGGCACCGTAAAATATGACACCTTCTATGCAGCCAACTGAGACAGCCCGCTAATCTCCGTAGCCTCGAGTGTTATTGCAGCGCAGAAAGAAAAATGATGTTTAATATCCCCCTCGAACTTTACATTATGTCAAAGGAGGAAGAGAAGGAGAACAAAGAGCAGCTGCTGCTGTTTCATATTAAAGTGCCTGGACCCGGGCTGAGCCGGGGAGGAATTGTAGCGATCTGGCCAAAGGGCTCGATGATGTGTGCTGCGACTGAGTTACTGACAGTTTAGTGAGTTTCCCATGGAGGTCTAGACAAAGGAAACCTGATGACAAACCAGAAAGGGTAGATGCTAAGAATTCATCACCTTCGAAATTGTGGTTTTTGAATTATAAGGTTCTACTGGATTGCTTTTTATGAAATGTACCTACATATTCCTGATCTTTGAATATTCCTCTATTGCTTGTAATGCATTGTTTGTTTGGATTGAATTTTAGTATTTAAAAAAGGAGGGACTAAATGACGTTTAGTCATCTGGGGCATCAGCTTAATACAAACCCAATCCTGAACTCATTATATAAACTAATACATAAGGAAAAAGACAGATGGATGAAAGGTATAGAGTATGCAGCTAGACCTGGCTCCAGACTTAATGTGAAAGACATCCTGCCTATGTTGCAGTCTTATTTCCATCCAGTCATCTAACCTACCTCTGTGTGTTGGTTAAAAAATGAAGGCCTCCAGGCAGCAGACATAACTTGAATCCAGTGTTTATTTTTCACTGTAGACACCAGTCCGCCAGCTTTCCCTGATCAGGAGAGCGTATTTGAAGAAACCTCTTGTCTCAGGATATTAAGTCAGATCAGGGCTTACTGCAAGAGAGTGAAATGCACTTTGGGCACGTTGAGCTAAGATAATGGTCGAAGTCAAAGTAGGTAAATGATTGAACTTCTTTTAACAGGTAATGTTGAAGAGATACTTCAAGAGCAGTGTCACGTTTGTGTTTCAAAGGACAAATCTCAAGCATGCTCTTACATTCAGCTACTTCTACCTTTACTACGCACGCACGCACACACACACACACACACACACAGGGCTTCACCATCTGTATTACTCACTCAGTCATATTACCATAACTAATCTCTGTTTCTGTTTGTCTTTGGAGAACAACACACCTTCTCCCTCACTTCTTCTCACATTTTCTTAGCGATTATCCACAGTGCTCACATGTAAGGGGCTATTCTCTGGAATGACACCCAGAAAATGTAATCATTAACGCTGGACAGTTAAAGAATAATATGTTTTTTTCAGTTTGTAGAGAGTCACAATTCTAGTTTAGGCATTGAGTAAAAGAAAATCGTTGCGAATTCTAATCCATACAGATAGAGTAGTGCTGAAATTATTAGCATGACAATGACTTGATTGACACAATTAATGGGCAACAATTTTTACAATCAACAAATCTTTTGAGTCATTTATCAAGCAAAAATGGCAAGATTGATTTCATCATATCAAACAAGAGGATTCACTGCTGTTCTTTGTTTTATAGCATTATAAATTAAATATGTTCCGTGCCATTTGAAGATGTCACCCTGGGCTCTGGGTCCCTGTGATGGTCATTTCTCACTATTTTCTGACAATTTATAAATGATTAAACAATTAGTTGCAGCCCAAAGTAATCTCATAAATAATCTCATATACAAGCCCATGTTTCCATCTATGTCAGTGTGTTTTTAACTTGTGTGTCTTTTGCCCCTCTGTTTCTACAGGACAATGCAGGATATGGAGAACCCCCAGGTCACCTCATGTAACAAGGGAGACCAACACTACCGCAGCTCCCCCAGTAACCAGTCCTCCTCCAGTGATCCAGGACCCTGCGGCAGCAGCACCTGGTCCCAGCAGCCTGGATATGATGGGTACGGGACCACAGCAGCGTTACTTCTTTTTTGAAATAGCCTTTAAGTAGTCCCTCCAGGAGTTTGCGGTTTTGCAGTAATGAATGCAGCTACAATCAGTCACAGCACTATTTCTGAGAACTTGCAATTTTGCAAAATGACAGCAATTTTTCCACATGAAATGACCAAATCATCAGCGTACTTTTGGCCCCCCGTCACTTTTTTTTTTGCAGGAAGTGATCTAACAAAACAATAAAATTATGCCTCCCTTGGTCTGATACCACATCCAGAGTTTAAAATTGGGAAGTTGATGAATTTTTTTTCTAAATCTTAAATGCATTATTATAGTTTCCATTCAATCATCCCAAAGCCTTGGTTATCATGATATATTTCAGGTAAAATAAAGGCTACCTCAGTCATAAATGGACACTTTGTAAATTAAACCATTCAGTTTTATAGCCATTAAAAATCCAAGCCAAGTACAGTATTTTTCGATGTTGTAACTTTGAGCACATCTTCTGCTTAGAATATTAAAATAAAAAGGATAAGCTCTTACATATAATAGGAAGTGATTATAAATAATTCTTTCTTGTCCATAAGTATACCCTACTGCGTGAAAAAAGTACCACTTTACCAAACTACACTGTAATTTTGGAGAGACCCATTGAAAGGGATATTTTGGTAAAGATAATCTCAAAAGAACTGACATTCTGGAGAGAGCAGGAGGAAGAGGCTTCATCTAACCTGAGATCTTGTAGCATCTGTCAACATGACTATAGCCACCCAATTTCTTTCTGTCATCAAAATCTTCCAGTTCATGTGTTTTGTACATATCAATATAGATCTCTTTTCAATATTCTGTTATTTTTCCTGCTTTCTGTCATATGATGGTTTGCAGGGCAGCGTGGCTTCAGACTACACAGGCGTTACATCTATCAGACTGAGTCTTATACATGAGCAGAATCCATCAGAGACCAGTGTCTGGGTTACGGACCATGACAAGAGGCTTATCCTCACACTACTGCTACTCTGTTGGAAGCCTCAAAGGTGCACTGAACTATCAGGGATGGCTGTGGCCTCTGTTCATCTGTTGTAACCTTTATTAGCTCTTTATGGTCTAATTAGGATCCGTGTTGGAAAATGTGTTGCTCTTTGCTTTTGTCAAGAGCAAGAGAGAATGCCTGGCGTGCCGAGTCGAATGAAAGGAGGTCTCTTGTCAGCGTTGTCTGGCAGCTTCTTTATTCTATTATAAGCTCAAGTGATTTGACCTCAAATGATCTTGAGCTAATTGCTGTACATCTGTGGTAAATCTATTGCAGCCTTTCTCTGACTTGAACACGGAGCTCACGCTGTAAAATATAATTTACAGGCCATTTTCCTCCTCTTTCTTTGTCCAGGTGTCCTTCCCCTATCCTCCATGAGCGGGCAGGGGACATGCAAGGGGGTGACGGAGAGATACACAGGGACAGGGAGCCCACCCTGGAAAGGACCAGGTCCGCAGGTGTGTCTGATGTTCTTTCATCTAAGCATTCAGGTGCATATAATGTCCAGAAATATAATGTTTTAAGAGGCATGCGACCCAGGGCTTTCATAAGTTGCACTCATTGTGATTTATACTGTATATTCATAACTACATCTCTACACTCAGCTTTTTCTTCTCGCTACACAGAGGCCAAATGGCATGTCCCCTCCACCAAGATCCTGAACCCTCTGAAGCAAAGAGAAGGAGGAAAGGACTCTCCCAACAAGCTGTCCAGGGTAAATGTCTGACCTACTTTCATTTTCAGCTTGACAGAATCTGACCACATGACATTTAATGTGTGTAAAGTGTTTTGCTTTTAACAGCACACTGTTTGAAAGCACTGAGTTTAAAGCAGCCTCTACAGTATGTGCGGAGTGGAGTGATTTGCACTGCCCAACTCTGCACTGTCAGACCTGCTTTACACCTCATCAGTGTTTGAATCGGGGTGAGGTCAGATTGCCCTTGTTTATGGGCTTTGCAGCAACCAGCAGCTCAATTGGGGCATTCAACCTCATGTTGTCTGTCCCCTCTAGCACTTGTCACTTTACCTTCATCAGCATGCTAACGTGCATCTCATCTCATCACCGTTTCTGGTTGTCTCACACTTTTCTAGGACACATTTTCCTAGAAGGGTGAATATATTATGTGCTCTCATTTTCCCCTTTCTCTCTATTCCCCTCTCACTTATCTTTTTTTTTTTGGCCCAAACACTGCCTCTCCTTTTCTTTCTCCTTTGAAGCTGGAGGCTGGCGCATACAGCTAACAACATCTTCCAGTGCTTTCAGCCAGTGTTGCATTAACCCAGGCCAGTGGATAAAAATTTAAACCATTCCCTTGGAGTTCTCTTCCCTAATGCACAGAGCTTGTTTTTTTTTTCAATTCAGAGTAGCTGTTTTTGATGTGATGTAAGTTAAGTTGCTTCCATGATCAGCGTTAAACATAGTATAATGAAGAAAACATGACAGGTCATAAGCATAAGGTCTAAGTTTGTATTCTCTAATTAAGCATTACTGTTAACCCCCTTCATTGGAGGCCTGTTTTTGAGTCAACAAATTGAAGTGCAAGGCTGCTGATCTACAATGTGTATACAGTGATGTCAAGTTGGCCTGACCGTGTGTGTATATATATATATATATATATGTGTGTGTGTGTGTGTGTGTATGTGTATGTATACACCCCTTTTAGGGGCCAGATAATGCAGATTGCTCACAAACATGTGACATTGAGCATTTTCTGTTTATAGTCCTTCCTTTAACTGTCAACTAGCCATTAGACAGTATCATGGGCGTCAAGACAACCAGCTGTTGCCTCAGTCAGGGACACATAAACATGTGATGTAGCCTGGTGGGTAAGCCCATGCCCTTCTGGTGCCCCAAGCATGTTAAAACAACCGTAAGAATGATTTGCACCTGCTGATTGACCCTCGTCTGATTTACTGTATTTCTGTCTCCTTCACCTTCTTGCTCTCTTTCAACCAGACGGGTGATAAAAACTCAAGCCACTCAAGTAGCAACACTCTCTCAAGCAACGCCTCCAGCAACAGCGACGATAAGCACTTTGGCTCTGGAGACTTGATGGACCCAGAGATGCTGGGCCTCACTTACATCAAAGGGGCATCCACAGATAGCGGCATCGACACTAATCCCTGCATGGCCCCTGGGGCCCGGGTGTTGCTGCAGGGTAGGGTGGGGGAGCAGGGACACCCCTGGGTGTCAGAGCACCACGAGGACGGGGCGTCAGAAGAAGATCATGGGAAACTGTACCTGCCACAGGGCTACGCCTCCGCCATTATGTCTAGTCATGTGACAGAAGGAAGCATCGGCGACCTGAGTGAGATCTCGTCCCATTCAAGGTACAGTGCAAAGCCTGCATGTGTGTTTTATTGAACTTTCTCCCCCTAAAAGACATTTTAGATATGCAATTTCTCGTTGTGGTTCCTGCATAAATCTGCTGTTTTCCAGCTAGAAGTGTGTTTGAGGAAGCAAGTTAGAGATGAGATGAGATGAGATGAAATGGAAAATCCTGAATGACTGAGTGGAGAAACATAACAAAAGCTTCCATACAGGGTACAGGGGGCCACTGAACTGTATGAAAACTATGTGAATCATATGCTAAGGAGTGACATGTTAGAAAGCCATCAGCCTAACACCAAATGAGGGAATATCTTTTAGAAGAAAGGTGTCCGCTCCTCCAGCAGAGTTCCAGAGACTTGTTGAATCTATGCCAAGGAGCATTGAAGGTGTTGCTTTTATTTGTCAGCACATTGTATTCTCCAGCTAATGTGAGTGGTGAGTGATGTACTTTCTTCTCTATGGGCAACTACTTTGTTCTGTTGTGGCTTAATTGTAGCGTGTTGGGTCACTGATTTTCCCACTTGGAAAAATCGCACCCTTTTTATGGTATATGGCTTGAAGCACAATGCACTGTGTCGCACCACCGCCGCACTCTGCAGCCCATTATCTGTTCTGTTAAACACACACGGAAACAAACACATGCACAAAAGGATGGTTGTTGGCTGACCTTTCCACCCAGCCGTGCTCCCTCACTCCTGAGCCACAGCCTGAATCATCCAGCTGTGCTGAAGCCGGTGGGTGGGGCTGCTGTTAGGCTGGAGCAACATGGGGGGGTTTCATAACACCGTCGTCCCAAGTCTCCTCACCAGACTGGAGCCCATCTGGGAAAGAGGAGAGGTGTCAGAGAGGGGTTGGCCCTGCAGCCACTCAGTCTGTCTCTATGAAATAGAATGGGTATCTATTTGTTTATGCCATACAGGATTATGTTACCACAATCTGTTCAGATCATTGACCTGTTTGGGAGGCATCAGAGCTGTCTACTCCAGGATATCATTCAGAAATGAATAACCCGCCCAATGCCATCACCTTGACTACTCCGTTGCGTCCCACCTTTTATGTAATGGTCTTTGACACCTGAGTGTCATCTGAACAAAGAGTGAAGCAGCAGGAGGACATTTTGCAGGGTGTGGTCCAGATGGTCATGAATATGGAAGAAGAGTAAGTAGTGCCTCCAGCAAAAGCCAGCTCTGAGGTCTCGGGGTATTTTAGGACGATATTTTGTGTTTGCTCAAAGTTGATCAGCAAACAATAAGACCAGAACCTGACATTTCTATGGACCTGTGCAGTTTATCTAAATCTGAGTCCAGTTGAGCAGCTCACATGTAAATCCTAGCCAGACATGGGACATGAAACACAAACTGTCCACTCATATTAATGATGAGATGAATAGGAAACTACAGTGAACGTGCTATTCTGGGGATGGTCTTAGAATTGTAAAGGATGCAATATAAGATTTTATAAAAGGAGCGACGACAGGCAGAGTGCCGTTTGTCTGATGCATGGCTCATTTTCACATCACTGTCAAATGTGATGCATTCATCCTGCATAAATCTGCCATTACATGAATGAGGATGTAGTGTAAGGACATGGAGTTATTCTAAGTACTTTCACAAAGCAGAAACAATCATCATAAACAAGGAAACCACATTTTAAAAACAAATCTATTTTGTGATATAGTGTGTATAAAATCTACCAGAAACAAGGTTTTTGAAATATCACTAGAATAGTAAGTTTTTTTAGAAATATCCATCTTTTCCCCCGTCTACAAATAAAGCATTCCTTTGTTCATTTGCTCATAATGTCAAGAGTCAGTTCACCCAGATCACAAAATAAGAAACATTTTCCTACTAAGAAATAGCCATGCAGTTACTTTATTTGTTCCAGTCTTTGAGAACCAGAACTCAGCAGAAGTCGTAGTGGTAGAGATCTCTAAACCTCTACAAATAGTGGGATAGTAACTGGGAAAATACACTTCTTTGTGATTTGAGTGCACTGACCCTTTAATCTGGTTTGCCAGGTGGTATTTGACTAAATATTGAAAGGACAAAGTTCAGCAGGAATATGCACATGATGGACTTGATGTGAGTCATCGTCCAATGTAGGTTTGGGGTGAACTAGCGTAACTAGACTCGACATGGAGGAAGTGATGTCATCCTGTCTAAGCCAACTGCCGAGCTGATCGTTTCAAAATAGTTTAAAAATCATCTTGTGATTTCTTGACATCTGACCTAGTTGCCTTGCCTAGTAGCCTTTCTCATTTTCTCATTATTGATGTTTGTTTATGCTTTCATGTTTGTTCTTTTTCTCTCTTTTTAAATCCATTCATTTTGGTCACTTTTGAGTTACATTATGTTCTTTTTTTTTTTTTGCTGTCTGCTCAGTGGCTCACACCACTCTGGCAGTCCACTTGCCCGTGGTGCCAGACACTGTATGTCCGCTGACTCGTCCAAGGTGTACACCATCCCCCAGACCAGCAGCTCAGGGCCAGAGCCGGTGCCAGGGCCCAGCTCAGAGGCCTGTGGACAGACACGCCCACAGTCCGGTTGCAAACTCCCAGTGGGCATGAAGACGACTGGTGGTAGTGGTGGTGGTGGTGGTGATGATGATGATGATGTCCACAGCACTGAGGGACCTCCCAACATTTCAGAGTGTGGGTGAGTGTGTGTGTGTGTGAGAGAGAAAGCTAGATAGAGCATGTATGAGAACATCACCAGATATGCTCTTATACAACAAAACCAAAAAGCAGTTAGTACAGTTTGGTTCCATTTCACAATAACGTACTAATAACACTAGCTATCAATCAAAGCCCGATGACACTTTTAATAATGCTAACCGGCCTCGTCAGCACTGTTTCTCTCGCTATAGAGCTGTTTCCTCTCCGACGTCCTGTTGCACTAGAGCCAGACCCATTCCAAGACAAGTCCCCCCCCCCATCAGCCCACCTCCAGTGTGCATAAACTGGCCTTGATTGAAGCTGACAGCCACAAATAAATAAGCTCAATGAAGCCGCAGACATAATACACTTGGCACATGTCACTTGTGGTTATTGATCCTTCCGTGAAGCCGGGTTCCCGTGGACTGCCAGGCTGAGCCTCTACCAGATCAGCATCTCTGCTGGGAGTCAAGAAACAATCTGCACACAACAACAACACACTGCTGTCACACATGCAGCCCAAGGGCACCTGCCACAGAGCAGCCTCTAGGACTATCGCAAAGGAAGTAGAATGTGTGCAGTCGCTCAGCCAGCTTGAGAATGTGTACTCTCCTTAAACTTTATGTGAGCAGTGATGACTGACTGTATCTGTCTGATGATTAAATGGCTTGCTGTAGAGAACAGAGAGCCATTGATGGTGAAATTGAAACACATCTTTGATGGTGTGAGTGTATATGGGTGTTTGTGTGCGGACTCAGGGCATATTTTGGAGGAGAGAATGTGAGATTTGCCTGGAAGAAACCCTCTGCTCTAGCACCCAAGTAATTTCATTTAAGCTGTGAAATTTGCCACTTAAGGGCTCTGTGATTGATTGCATGCACTGAAGTCATCTTCTGCCGACTTATGAAAAAGCTTTGTAATTCAGTTATCCTCCCCATTGTTTGTTTATATATTCCTACAGTTTTATTTCACCTTACATAACAGTGCCTCATGATAAATGGCCTAATATTACTCCGAGATATTGTTCTAACATAATGAAGTTTCTCTTCCTCCTTTCTAAAAAGTTTTCTCATTTGCTCTAACACCGTATGTAATGCAGGATGTGTAACGGTGCTCCTAACCCTGGGCTGTTTCTCTCTTGCTTCTGCATCTTGTTCCAGAGGAGCGGAGAGCTTGTTAGCCTTCCTTCTTAAAATGCTGTCTGAGCGCTCAAGGTACAACGTCAGTCAAAGTCAACACCGTGGCCCCGATGTGACCCAGCCTGCTCCCCCACATATCACAATCTCCACCCCACCACACCCTCGCTCCTTGTCCCAGACCACCACCCCACTCGTCTCTCATGGCAGGTCTAAAGTGCTAGTCCTGGCATGTGGCACATACTGAGAGTGGAGGGCAACCAGCTGTGCATCAGTGGCTGTATCTCCTGCAGAATCCTACGGCCTATCTTCCTGTTAGACTTTCATCCAATATACAGTACTCTCTGAATTCCTTTTAGTTATGTTTCCATGAAACTTTTTTTTTATCAAGCTTTATGTGAATATCTGACATTTTGGCAAAATAAAATGCAAATCAGTGCATTTTTCTGTCAATTACCTTGAAGCAAATATATTCAAGAACATGTAAGAAACATCACGTTTAGCACCAGTAACTCTGATATATTCTACTATTTCATGCTGCTTCCCACTTCTTCTGAACCACCCTGTGCGACAAGCAACCCAGTCTGAACACAAACCAGGGATGTTGTGGTTGCCCGCACCCCGACATCCCCACTCTTTTTTTATTCTTTATTTTGTGACCTTTCTGGTGGAGTGGAGGCCTGTAACAGTGATTGGTAGCATGACATTAATGCCTCGTCTACAGTAGAAGAAGAAGCAGAAAACGGTACCCCAACATCAAGATGCAATCAAGAAATCTGTTTCCATCGGCCTTTAATTGCGTTTTCTACTTTTGATATTCCAACTTTCCACCTCAGCCAAGCCTAAAATCAGTTTCATCAATTATTTTAGTGTTTTCTCTCGAATTTCTGGCATTAAAACTGCATGGATGAAAACATACCTTCTTTTTTCACACCCGTACTCAGGACCTGCTGTGCAAAAAAAACATTTCTTACACGCTCCCGCACAGTAGAATAATCTTTAATTGCAAAGGTCAGGGCTTTAGCATTGCTCCAGTCTTCCTGTAATAATGGATCGATCATGTGAGAACAAATTGGACATGAGCTAGGTCAGGACACAAAGGGTAAAGAAGGGGTTTTCACTTTGCAATGCTCAGAATAGAGAAAGTGCTTTTGAACCAGGGACAGATCAGTCAAACAGCATCTAGCAATCACACTTCGTCATTTGCACTACCAGTCTATGTATTTAGGGCTTGGTTGCCATGGTGCCAAAAGCTTAAAACAGGGCAACTCTCAGCAGTAGTGTCTCTAGGTAACCATTGCAGTAAGGCGGTCCAATCGTCTCACCGTCTAGCATTTCCCCCTGCGGCCATCTAACACCCTGCCAACAGCGCTCAGTGTGTCATGCTCACAGGCTGCTCACTTAAAGCAGAGGTCTCACAGCCACACAACTTCACCAGCCAGGTCAGTCACACACCCCCTGCCTCCCACACCCCCCACCCCAAACACCTTCAAAATCATGTAAATGTTCTCTGAAAATATCCCACTGACAACCACCACCACCAAAGCAAAACATGTCGCCTCTTGTGGGTCCTCCTCCAACCCCGTCTAACAGCTCTCATGTCTTCCTCTGTTATTGTCTGAACCCTCCCCTAGAGTCTGTCGTTTGCACTCGTCTCTGGATGTAATTTCTGGCCAAAACCATATTTTTTTTCCTTCCTTCCTTTCTACCTCTCACAGTGCTTGGCTGCATCCCTCACACTCTCTTTAATCATGGGTTTGGCAGAGTGAGATGGCACAGGGTGGCATTGGAAATAATTTCCCTCCCTAACTCCCCACCTCAACCCTGTTACCCCACGTATACCTGACTTGCATGGAGCAGGAAGGCACCTGATGTTGGCATGCTAAGAAGGATCCACCTGAACCCTTTGTGTGCTACTGACATTATTTTCTAAATAGCTGGACCCAAGCTGTGATGGCCCAAGGCCTCCCTTGCAGGTTGTGGCTTTCATACCCCATCTGATGAGCTCTGCTCTTCTGTGCCTTCTCTATCGTCTACAGGCAGCTGTATGCACAGGAGGCTGCCTGCCGGCTCCAGGCTGCTGAGCGAGATGGAAAATCACTGCAGAGGCTTTCTAAAGAAGAATACCTTAAAATGATGCTGCCCGACAGCCCTCCAGGAGAAGACAGGAGTCGGAAGGTGAGGTCATTGTGGCTGACTGACCAGCTAACCTCTAAATGACATAATTGTGATGTTCTGTTTTACACACAGACAAATAGGACCTGCTGAAACTGTGACGTAATGATTGATAGCATGATTACATGACATTGTAAGGCTCTACTTCAAACCCTGAGGCCATTCTATCAAGCTGGCTAACAGACATAGTACATACAAGGCCAGAACCAGAACAGATAACCTCTTGCTGGGAAGCAAGTAAAAGCAGGACAAACATCTGTTGCCTGTCAGCCAGCCCTGCTGCTGAGCACCACAGCTGACGGAGCTTGTCTCTTCCGACACAAGACCCTTTCAATCCCCATTGACTGGCACAGAGTGTTTGGTTAATTTAATTTCTAACAGGGCCTGGGTTTGCTCAGTCGGGATGCCGTGGATTAAAGGCAGGGAGTTGCAGAGCGTGCATCGGTGTTTGATGTTTCTGTGTCCTGCAGACTCTGTTAATTGCATCTTCAGTTCCCCACACGCCATTCCCCATCCCCAACCATCAACCATCACCCCTCTATTATCTACCAGGAAGGGACCCTAGAGACATAGAAATCGGTTATTTTTGGATGCTGCTTAATTCTAATATAAATGCACTTCATCCCTTGAGAAGACAGGCATGTCCTCTGGCACAGGCAGGCCTCACATGACTAGCTTGCCTTGCTGTGTCCTAGGCTTACAGTATATAAAATGTGGAGACCCAGGCAGCGTTGGTGCCTGTCTAAAATGAAAGACGGAGTATCAGGCCTGCGCTGTGACTTCCCTTCATTTGATGTTATTTTGTTTTCCCACAGAGAAGGAAAGCGCAGTAACCAGTACAAAGGTGCACAGTGCTGCGTGTTGGATTCAAAGAGCAGTATGGTCTTTGTTGTAATCGTACTCTCCAGTCTGATTCAGTGCGATAATGCAGTATGTGGAAAAGCTATCTGGGAGAGAAATGCATGAGGGATGGCACAGAGCCAAACTCTCCAACCATATACACATCTGATCCCAATGAACACATACTGTTCTTTTCTGGGAGCTGCTTCACTGGGACTGCATGTTTTCAATCATTAACTGGCACGTAAAGGAATCAAATTACAGTAATGACAATGTTGGAAACATCACTGATGTATTTTATATTTAATACATTCTGACTTGTTTAATCTCCTAAGTAATTAGGTCAGCAGTAAAGGTTAATCTGTGTGTCACTTCCTGTAGTCAACCGATGCCTTTGTGTGGGTGAGCAGGTGCAGAGAGGTTTCCTTTGCCAGCCGTCGTGTCCGCTGACAGGCAGACTATTGTGCGGCTGACGTAAAGGAAAGTCCGTACACAGCTTATTCTCCCACATCGTTCCTCTTTAGAACCTCCTGTGGGAAAGAAAAAAGAATCTAAATAAGTGGTTGCCCAACACATCCTCCCAAGTGGCTCGTCAAAGGGTTCCAGTGCTGGTTGTTGTCTTTGTTCAGTGTGAGGAAGAAAGTCAGGGAAATCAGGAAAAATCTAGGTGGATGTGTCACTGCTGCCTGGACTGATAAGAGCGTTACACATTATCAGCTCAAATCAGAGTGCGGACTGTTGCCAGCTGAGGTGGATTTAGACACACTAAAATAGTCCATAATCGTGCTGGTTTGATTAATACAATATTTTCTGCGTAATGTGCACTGCAGGTTCAGTTAGCCAGAGCCAAGATGTGTTCAGAGTGCCTGGTTTGATGCTGCAGATGTAATAAATAGATGGCTTCTGAGAAAACATTAAGTCCTATTGCAAATGGTTTCATTTGCCGTGACTCCGTTTAATGGAGCTCTAAATCTGTGCTATTTTTTGCTTTTATATGAGAGAGCAGCGAGACCTGTTCAAAGATGTTTTTGATGAGCGAGAGCCTTATGGGGCCTAATCTTGTAAAGTTGGGTGGGAAAACTTGCAATAAGAGACAACCTTGTTAAGTTTAAACCTCTGAGATGTCCTTTGGAGGCAATATGTATGTATGCTGCTTTGAATTCCAGTATGTATCTCCGCTTTAAAGACGTACAGCGTTGTACAGACGTACAGACGTACAGCAAATTCTCACGGTGGCATTTGTGGGGGATCTGTGTTTTGAAATGGAGATGGCTGGGTGTTGGCTTGTGGGGACGCTAGCCTAGTGTTGGTTACAGCTGGGAAGCCGAAGGCAGACATTTACCCATCTGGCCAACTGCCCCGCATATCATTTGTGGCTACTTTTGATGTCACTCCTGCAATATTTATGTAAGCTAAAAGGACAATGATGGATTGGACTGGCCTTCGTGGTTTTGTGTGTTTAAACAGGAGATGCTCTTGTCAAAAGTCTGCCACGGTCATGAAACCAGAGTATCGCTGCAGTAGTGTACTGTGCACAGAGGACATTCCCTCAGGACGATTTTCAAACACTCACAGCCTTTGTGATTGTTCATCCCAACCTTGTGTTGCCTTCTGACCTCTGCGTTGCCTTGCATTGGCCTCTATAAGCCTTTAGATTATTTGCAATGTGAGTCCTATTCTAGAGAGTTGCACTTAGCAGCAAACACACAGTATATTATACCCACCGCTTCACTGAACTGTGTTCATTGGGTCTTGTGTAAAATGTGTACTGAATTTATCCAAATATGAGTTTTGAATAGAGCCCTTAATTAAATTGACTTATACAGGGGTTCCACTGTGCTCTATTTATCTGTAGTGGCATTTCCTGGATAATAGAACATGCTGGAGTTCAGTTCAAGGACAATTCTGGGATTTGTCAACCTTGTTTCTGATATAATGCCAGGCTGAAAAGTACCATATAATTCCTTTTAAGTTCTGACTGTGGTATCATTTTTGTTTGTGCTGGTATCTGTGTGGCAAATACATCTCTGGGTTGTCTGCCTGGGAGCAGTGACCTCTGTCACCACCTCCACAAGCCCTGTCCCCTGTCCTTCCCACTCTGCCAGACACTCTCCAGCTGTGCTCAAACCATCTGCATTTTCCTGAGAGCAAAGAGTGTAATTGATTCCTGACACTGCTCCCTGATGTTGCCTCCTTACCCACCCAGCTGCCTGCTCATGTAAACCTGCTGTGCTGAGGAAAGGCGAAGCACAGGAAAGGTGTAGACAGGGGGCCAACGCTGGGGGTTTGGAGGTCATCCAGCTCCATCATTTGCGTTGTTGTGACTATCTCTTGACAAATTGTTCTCCTTCTCCTTCTCTCAGGTGCCAGCAGTGGGCAGCTTGTCACCGAGACGCTCCCTATACCGGACGCTATCAGACGAGAGTGTGTGTAGTAATCGCAAAGGTTCGTCCTACGCCAGCTCGCACAGCTCCATGCTGGACCAAGCCATGCCTAACGACATCCTGTTCAGCACCACCCCACCTTACCACAGCACGCTGCCTCCTCGCATGATCCACAACCAGGGAGCATCCAACCTAAGGAGTAAGTACAGACAGAGGAACTCTCACTAGACTTGCTGGTGCCAAAGATATGCCTACAGTTGTATACAATGACTTCATCAAGGATACTGCAGAGAAGCCGCTTCAAAGAAAACAAACGGATCTCTTTATTAAATTACCTCTTAGAGACAGGACGGTTAAAGTAGACTTTCTCTGCATGTTGCTCTCGGATTATCGTTCCTCTTCTCTGGCACCAGATAAAAGCCAGGATATAGATTCTCGTTTGAAGAGCCACTTGTGTCCTACCGATATCGTTAACACAACCTGTACACACTCCAGCAACTCTCCTCAATATAGCCAACTAATTGGAACTGGGCGACGCGGCGTTCAACTTGCAAGGGCCCTTAAGCAGACACCTGTCACTGCTGGCTAGTATCCCCCTCGCTACTGTTTTCCCAGCATCCACTGAATCTGTTTTAGCGATGAGAGGTGTGATGTGTCCTCCCTGCGCCGCTGCAGGTCTCTAAGATCTGTGACATGAACATGCCTATTTTTCCATCAAGACTGTCACGACGCCTGTCATACATTATGTTTCATTCACTCAACAGTCCCTGCCTGCCTCCCCTCTCTGTCCCTCCCGTCTCATTTCCATATCGTTCTTCATCCGTCTCTGGCTGCACGTCATCAGATGCAAAATGGCTTTTGGGAAAGATGTTTCTCACTTTGGCTTCTTCTGGCTGTCAACCTGATGGATTCCCGATTGTTTTGAAGGGTGGTTGAGAACACAGGCTCTCTCTTTCCCTAACTGAAACATCCCAATTTGGTAAACAGTGAATCACTCAGGCTCCAAGACGCTGGGTAAATTGAAAGGAGTGTCAGCATCACCTCAAGCTCTTTCTGTCTCTTCTCAGCTTCTCCACTCATGCTTTTCTAAATGCCTCTCTGCAGAATGGGAGCTTGTTTATTGCATTCCCCGTCTTTCAGGGCTGACAGGGAGGAAGGTGCGAGAGAGGCAGAGGGGAGGGAAAAGGAGATATTGATTGAAACATGAAGACATTCACTTAGACAAGTCATTTATCGCCCCTCACACAGCGCCTTGTGAGTGCTATGCAGACTGGGTGGTTTAATGTGACTCTAGCCTATCGAGCTGTCACATATATGCAAAACTTTTCATTTCAAAGTTAAACTGTTTGCAGCCTTTAGGAGGATTTGTTATTTTGGTGCATCCAGATTAGGATTGGACTCAGGTGAAGGTATGATTGGATAGGAGCTACTTTACTTAGCATAGACTCATGCAAGGTGTTTTGATGTGCAGGGTTGGAGTTAAGTAAATATCACCCCTACTAGTTCGAGTAAACCCCCTGCCTCCCCCCCTCTACGCCCCTGCATTCCTCTCCCGACCCCTCTTGTCTGCTCTGATGCAAACTGATGGGTGACTCAGAGATTAGCCCTAAACCGAGGCCAGGCCTAGACACTGATCGGAGTGCCTGCCTATCTCTGCAGATGAGTTTTGGTTCTCTGACGGCTCCTTGGCGGACAGGTCCAAGTTCAGCGACCCGGGTCTCATGCCCCTTCCAGACACTGCCACAGGCCTGGACTGGTCTCACCTGGTTGATGCAGCACGAGCCTTTGAAGGTAACCAGCCTGGCTGAAGCGGCTGGCACCTTGTGTTACCTCCCCCCTACTCCTGGCTGCTTAGAGAGTAGAGTGTGTGTGCGTGTGTGTGTGTGTGTGTGTGTGTGTGTGTGTGTGTGTGTGTGTAATGCAAGTGCTAGCTCGCTTGAATGTGCAGGTTTGTGTGCGCTTTGTCTTTGTGTTTCTTCTAGGAGTCTCCTAAGTGCTGTAGGAGGTGACTTGTGGGAATCCCTTTGCTTTTTGCACCTCTGCTCTGAGCCCCTGTGTGTGATTCCCATCAAGCACTGTAACTCAAAAAAATGAGCCATCATTTGTCAGCACAGACATGGAGCCAATTTCCACACCATAAAGCCAGCAAGTCGCCACTCAGGGAGAGTTCTTACAGCGATGCCTTTTACTATTAAGCTCTTGCGTTGATAGTTTGTGGTAATTTTTGCTCCTTTCTTGGCCGTTTATCCATTAAGTCTAAATATGGTCCACTGGAATTTGTTGAAGTTTTTCTCCTAAAAAAAACCATGACATGCTGGCCCAAATTCCCTCCTTACTGGAACTGGATATTTTATATTATTCTATTTTAGCATATATATATATATATAGATATATATGCTAAAATAGTATATATATATATATATATATATATATGTATGACAGGTGAAGTGAAGAACATTGATTTTCTGGTTACCACGCCATCTGACAGTGGGGGGGACTATATTAGGCAGCAAGTGAACATTTTTTCCTCCAAGTTGATGTGTTGAAGCAGGAAAAATGGGCAAGGGCCAAACTGATGGCTAGACGACTGGGTCAGAGCGTCTCCAACACTGGAGCTCTTGTGGGGTGTTCCGCAGAGATCAGTAGCTACCAAAAGTGGTCCAAGGAAGGAAAACCAATGAATCAGCAACAGGATCGTTGATGCGCGTGGGGAGCGAAGGCTGGCCGTGTGGACCGATCCAACAGAAGAGCTTCTGTAGCTCAAACTGCTGAAAAACTAAATACTGGTTCTGATAGAAAGGTGTCAGAACACACAGAGCATTGCAGTTTGTTGCATACAGGGCTGTGTAGCTGCAGACCGGTCAGGTTGCCCATGCTGTCATCATGTTATGGCTGATCAGTGTATTATTATGTACAGAATATATTGTTTATACTTATAACCTGTCTGAATGGCTGCTTTAGAGAATTTGTGGTTTTTGGTGTCACCTGACTGGAACAAGTGATTTAGGAATCCACTCCTCACATAAATGTATGCAGACTTCCAGTATGTTGTCCCTCCAGACAACATGACTGATGTGGTCCTGTCGAAAGTGAAATCTGCCCTTTCACTCAGTTGCATTCTATTTTCAGTTAATTAGCATTAACACATCTCAGCCACTTCATGGTCAGCATCGTCACTTCTGTTCACCCCCCCCCCAGTTTTAGTACTTTTCCACAGCTCTCATGCCAGTGTACTTCCTGTTTGTCACAGAAACACTAACATGCCGTGAGTTTTTTCCCCCACTTCCCCAACTCTGTCTGACCCCGAGACCAGCGAGCAGGCAATGTAGCATGTGATATTCATTTGTCATAATTAATGAATCTTCTGTGGAGTTTCTTCTTTGATGCATTTGCTGCATCGCCCGCAGCATATCATTTAACAAGAGTGGAATCAGTGGAGATAATGCAGAGTCTGACTGGCAGCAAGAAGGCAGTTGTCACGGCAGCCTGGCTGGCCCAGAAAAGCGCTGTGTAAACTGGAAGCTTGTTGCCGAGTAGAAAGTGGCTCCAGGCTGCCATTGTGCCGGGTATGTTGCACCGGGTCTGTTTAGAGCTAGGGGAGAAATAGGTTGCCCGATATGTAACCTCGGCCATGTGGATCCCGAAGGACTGCTCATATTCATGATGCAAAAAGACCGTTTGGATTGGCTTGCAGCCACAACACGGTGTCCTGATGACTTTTAAAATATTTTAAAATGGGCTTTGGTCAATTCAAGCAACAAAAGGCATTTGGTGCAATCACCGAAAGCTCCCTTTGTCAACTTGTGGATATGTTTTTAATATTCCCTCCTAAATAAATGCAGCACAGTTTGTTGTGTTATGACGAAGATTGTCATGTTTTCACTTCAGTGTAATCTGGTTTTCTTTGATTTTCAGCCGTTTGTCCAGTAAATCGGGACACCAGGTCACGCAAAAATGACAAGCTGCTTTTCTACGCTCGTCACTGCTTTCCTAGGATTCTATAATCTTTCTGATGCAGCCATCGAATATGAGGAAAATGTTCATTCATATGTAAATTACAGCTTGGTCTCCCCTTCCTGCCTCGTCTGAACAACCCAACTCTAGACTCGATCAGCTTTTGTCTTAGAGTGGATTAGCTTTCATTTGGGGGCTAAATTAATGGAATGGTTTCCTTAATCTTTTCTATGAATATGCAGATCCCTCCTATCTTTAGTCTCAGACCAAGGGCTTGAGAGAGAGTGTGGTTTCTAAAGAAAAGAGCATTATGCCACAAAACTGAGCAGTCCCCAAGTGTAACATGCCAAGTTTGGGTTTTCCATGGGGCTTTGAGCAAGCTTAAGCGCCTGATATGGTAAAACAAGCATGACTGGTGCCTCACAGCTCTCAGAGATCCAGCCCATTATGAGCCAAACAGCTGTCAGAGGAAGCTCAGAGGGGCGAGGGCACTGGAGCAACACCCAAGAGACTTACTTTATCTGTGGTTGTCTAGAAATGCTCTGTTTACCGCCTTGTTCCTTTATTGTCAAGTTATAGGTCGCTCAGTATGGGAGGACTTTCTTTGGTGGCTTTGCAGCAGCGCTCAAACCAAAACCACTCACTCACACAAAGCATGAATGAATCGCCCCATCCTGTCAGGAATGTGTGCATGCGAGTGTATTGTTCGGCCCTGTTTTAGTTGCATGCTGACAACTTGAAATGCTTTGCTGAACACATTTCCTGTCTTTGATGTTGAGGGCAGATTATGACCTGTTACGTCACCTGTTCTGTCTCCAGACCAGCGAGTGGCGTCTTTCTGCACCATGACGGACATGCAGCGGGCGGAGGCTCTACAGATCTCAAGAGAGCTGACCAGACGGGTGGCGGAGGCAGAGGGAGCAGCGCTGGAAGCAGAGTAGGCTTTACCGATGAACACAAACTGATACACGCAAGCACCAACGCTGCAGTATGGATTGAATTGTTGCCCCTGAGCAGTGATTGTCCAGTTACAGCTTAGCGAGCACAACTAGGCACAGTGTTTATAGTAACGCTGGTGGCGCTGTCCTGCCCTTTATGTGGCCTGGAAAAGTTTAAACTCCAGGAACTGTGTTACATTTGCGAAACGCAACGGTTATTTCTGGTCCTCGAATCCTTAGCTCTGGTGAAAGTGAAACCTGCTTTTTGACAATACGAACATTAAAATATAAATCTAGCATAAATCCAACCACTGTGCTGCTTGTCCAAATATGATTTCAATAGTAAGCACCTAAACCATCCAAGGGTTATGATATAACAAGTAACATTTCAGTTACATTTTTATTTATCATACTCTACTAAAAGACTAGGGCTAACTAACTGCAACACACGAACAATGCTGCTGCTATATTTCCACGTCCCCTTGGACTTTAGTCTCAATCTGTTAGCATAATCTCATTTAACAACATATTTAAGACCCTTTTCCAGGCATGCCTTTTTAGCGGTATCTTATCTAAAGCTGATACAATCAGCTAGTGATTGACTGTCGTCGCTTCAGTCGTGGTTCCCGGATCATCTGCTAGAAATAGGAAGGCTGCTTGTGTTCACTTCTCATTGAAATCAAGCAACCATTTAAAAATTCCTTGAATTTAGATGGTAAATCTGCCACTGTTATCACTGTTAATGTTAAATGCACATTTGCCAATGTGAGAACAGAAAACTTGATAGTCATTGCAACAGTTACTAAGGGGCTTGGGTCTTAGCTAACTGTCCAATATCAGCTTCTGTGTCATGTTTTGTTTATGCGATAAATGAATCTTTCTTGAGTAAAAATAGCATCGTATTTTGTGTCTCCCAACAGCGGCCCCCCCTCCACACTAACTGGCAAAGTCAACCAGTTGGAGGTGATCCTCAGGCAGCTGCAGCATGACCTCAGAAAGGTACGTTCGCAGATATCAAACTAATTTCTTTATTACGTTTTCGCCAGATTTTTGCTTCCTTTTTGACGTCAGCAAACTATGTCACAGCTCAGGAGAATAGACGTGAGTAATGGGTGCCCTGAGGTGTATGTAATACAAACTCGTCCACTTAATTCAATATCCTGCTTCCTTTCCTTATTGTTTCCCAGCCCAACATATCCCCACCTCCACTAATATGCTTTAAATGGAGAGAGGAAATGCCCTTTTATCAGAACAGAGAAAAGGCTGCTTTGCCATGTTAATGCCTCCCATTTGCACGGCGCTGACGAAAGACGGATGTTCTTGTAATAGCGGGGCTTTTATCAACCTCTTTTGTAGTCATTTATTTTTGCCTCATGTCTCGTTGTTGATTTTGTGTGTGTGTGTGTGTGTGTGTGTGTGTGTGTGTGTGTTCAGGAGAAAGAGGATAAGGCGATGTTGCAGGAGGAGGTGCAACACCTGAGACAGGACAACATGCGACTGCAGGAGGAGAGCCAGACGGCGGCGGCTCAGCTCAGGAAGTTCACAGAGTGGTTCTTTCACACCATTGACAAGAAACCCTGAGAAAGAGAGAGACCTGCAGAAAGAGAGAAGCGAGAGGCAGCGAGATGGCCTTCACTGCTCCTGGGCACCCCCTCAACTCCTACTTAAGACTCCCAGATGATCCACAGGCAAACAAACTTTCAAACAAACCATTACCGGCCCCCAGAGTAATCAAGACTCTTTTAAAAAAGCCCCCCCCCCCGCGCTCAGGAGACTGTAGTGTAGCCCCTGTGTGGAGAAACTTGAAACCCTGATCTGGACCTTAGCTTTGGGATCCTCTTCTGTCTGAAGTGTGGGACTGTTTCTGACGTTAACGGTTTCTCCATCCTGGCAAACGACACTCTTGGGGAAACCTCCTCATCTCCGGCGCTGGGGAGGATTTGAGAAAGGCAACCCCTGGGGGTCCTCCGTCTTGAGTCCCTGGGTTCTTCTTACAGTAGTGGAATGTAAAGCTCATTTACTGTAGTCAACATATAATCTACCTACGTACGTCCCGTCAGTCTACTGTACTGTATACTCAGCTGTACTGTATCATACTGCGCACACTGTCACACAGCTGTTTCTGTGCCGGCCTTCACGGACACAGGAAAGTAGAGCAGGTGAGGCGAGGAGGGGAGGAATGTACTGGACATAATGAAGTGGTACTTACTGTCTGCTTGCACCAAGAGGAATCCACATGTGGCGGTGTTGAACAGTGGGGGGGGAAACATGAATGTAGCTCAACTGAGATCCTTTTTTTTTTTTTTTTTATTTGCTGGATTCCTGGTTCCCAAAGTCACACAAGTTTCAAGGTTTAATGTTCTGGGCCATTTATTTGTTTTCTTTCTCATGAATTCCACCTTTTCTTTTCCTGAGTGTTGTAAATGTAGGGTCACATGGCAGTAATTGTGATGTTTAAGGTGCTTTCCCTACACACATGTTTGTCAGTAGTTTCCATTCACTGTCACAATGTCCTAGCAATAACAAAGTGGTAGTTACGAAACTGTTGAAATCAAAAAAGAGATACAAAAAAAAAGTTAGCACAAACGTGAAGAGCTCCTGTCGAGAAGCAGTTGTACTTGACATGTATTTATAAAACAGGAAGAGACTGTGCCTAAAACTCTTGGTTGTTAATGGATTGTTTCTCTTTGCTTTTAATTCTCTTTTATAAACACATGCCTTGTCTGTGGCTCACTGATATAAAAACATGTGTGTGAATGTGTGTGTGTGTGTGTGTGTGCGTGCGTGCGTGGGTGTGTAGTTCATCACAGCAAAATGTGTTCTTATGCAGTGGTTTCTAGAGCATTAGAGCAAGCGCCAGTGAACCACACTTACAATGCCAAATGTGTTTATTTCTGTACATATCTGCCACAGAAGTGTCTTGTATTTAACACTATTATTTAAGCTTATTTAACCTAAAGTTGTTTATTTTATTAAGGGTATTTGTTTTTGGGTTTTTTTCTGCACTAAGGAGAGATAAAGCTCTGTCTATGTTGTAAAGTGTGTAGCTTGCCAGGGCAAAAAAAAAAGCAAACAACAACTATATATTTAAATATATAAATGATGATTTTGGAGATTCCAACATTTGGATGCTGCTAGATTGCTGGTTTGTATGCTTTTAAAAATGTCTCTCTCCGGAAAAATGTCTCATCCCTGGTGGGACACTGGTTGCTTTATTTGTTTTTGTTCAGTTTTTTTGTTTTGTTTTTTTTAATAAATGTAGTTGTAAAAATATGTGATGCCTGTGCTTTTTTTTATATGTTTCTAATTCTTAAACCAAAGCAGTGATTTGAAATTTTACTGCCAAGTTTAATCATTTAAAACCCACTGGTATTAAAGTATAGATTATCTTGTTTTTTCCTAATATCAAAGAAATGTGTATTTGCCTTTATGCCAAGTGTTAAATGAGAGGATACCGCTCTGATATCTATCCGTTAAACATACAGCTTAGCTTAGTTTGGCCTGAAGACTGGAAGCAGGGAGAAACAGCTAGCTGGGCATAAAACCACAACTTCACACTTGATTTTTTTGTAATATGTAATATGTTAATATTGAGCTTTACAGGTGCTTTCCACAGAGCTAGAATAACTATTTCCACATTGCCAGTCATGACGATACGCTAATCATTTTCTCTAGCTTTATATTCTCATTGCAGACATGAAAGTGGCATCAGTCTTCTCCTCTAACTCTCGGTAAGGAACTGAATAAGCACTTTTCCTAAAATGTCAAACTTTTTAATACAACTGAAAGTTATTTGCTGCTATAACTTTATCCCCTCTCCTCACTGCCTGTGAAGTGATCCTTTCTTAACGCACTTGTAATGTAAGAGATCCACAGTCCTCGCTCTATGCAATCTTTTAATTAGCCAAATAAAGTGGGTATCTTCCAAACCCACAGTCTGTATGAGTATGAAAGTCTCTTTTTGCTTTATGATCCCTAAACCACAGCTGAGCAAGTCACCAGGGAAACTCCAAGAGGAAACCTTTCACTAAAAATGCTTTGGACGTTTGAAAGATACCCACTTGATATTTGACTCTATCCTTACATGGTCTGGTCTGCACATTTCCAACTGATTCTTACAGCTGATTTTCAAGTGAACTTTAAAAACTGTTCATCAGTAGAATCAGAATAACAAGGAACAAAATATTGCTGGAATTGTGAAAGTCGCAGATTTTGACAGAAAGTCCTCAAATCTTGTCACAACCTAAGATTTGGACCCCATTAAAAGCATTATAAATGTAATATATCAACGTAGGTAGGCACCTTAGATGTACTGGAAAGACAAACCAAAAGAATATAAGTAAGTCGATTTCAGAGGATAAGTCTAATTTAGTTTCAGCCAACCGATACCTGTCCTCCAGGCCTAGACAAAAGACAAAGACCTTATTTTGGGCAACACATTTGTTGAGCTGCCACAGACGAAAACGGAAGATAACAACCTTTTCTATGAAACTTTTTCATCCTCTATTTTGTAAACAGCAGGTGTGCTAAGACTTTGCGAATGGAAACATGAAACCATAATGTGTTTGTGACTTGATTCCCTGTGAGTTGGTGTGCTTTAAATAAATGACAGATGTTACTTTCACCGCAGGGACGACAAAGGACTGGCTGACTGAATAATTAATCATAAGCCGTTTTGAGTGCGGAGAGAAAAACTATTAAATGTGTGTGTTACTTTCTGCGTAAACTTCAATCCCAGTTGCTGGAGTGTGGTCCAATCTATCATGTCCTCAAGCCCCCCCCCACCTCCACTGGACTCACCTTTGAGGGAGGCGGAGCAAGTTGCAGGTAGCTTTTGAAATGTTATATTTTTGCAGGAATGCTGTGTCAGCAAAGCATGTGTCTGAGGTGATGCAGCAATTTCAATCTTAAGAAAAGTAGCTTCTATCTGTCTTGATGAGTGAACCTGGAGGCTATATTACCTGGGAGCCTGTTCTCACCTCCCTATCAGGCCACTCCTCACCAGAGCTGCAGTGTCTGTGTGTGTGTGTGTGTGTGTGTGGACGAGCTCTAGGTTTGGCCAGGAGCAGCGTGCAGTGAGGTGAAGTAGTTAATCTACATGTGTGTGCGTGGTGCCAGGACAGCAGATGGGAGCTCACGCTGGCTGTTGCCTGCTTTCAGATGGAGGTGGATTCCAGGGGGCGTTGCGGAGGGTGCGATCAGGAGTTTGACCAATATGGAGGTGGTGCCAAATAACTCTGGCATCAGGGGAAATCTGGAGAGGTATGTGCGGACAGAGGCTGGGTCAGCAGTGGCGAGTGGAAAGGAAAGAAATGAGCTGCAGCTGAAAGATGCACGAGTCTACTCCAATTCTACAATGACATGTTGGAATTGTATTAGCGTTGCAAAATATGCTGACTTGCAGTAAAGTTAGACTCCATCCAATATGTTAAAAAAAAACCTGCTCTAAGCAGATTAAAGAGCTTGAAGTCACGCAAACCATATTGATTTCTAATATTTGACTGTCAGCAGTTAAACCTTAGCATCTGAGAGGGAGCGACGGTCATCCACCGATGTACAGGCTTGGTGCTCATCATACATAATAGCATGTGACTGGGACGCAGTTGTCCTGCTTCGACAGTCCCACAGCAGATGCTCCCCTGCTGTGAGTGCCACCCTAGTCAGGATCACGTTTCCCAGAATAGGGTTCAGTGTGCCCAAAGCACAGCTGGCACAGCTCAGAGGGAACTCTATCGACTGTGTGTGTGTGTGTGTGCAGGTCAGCCTGTAGTTACTGCTTGGAAAATATCAAATATCAGTATCGGCTTCAACTATCAGCTTGCCTGGATCAATTCATTCGATTTTGTGCTTCTGTTGGATTCATGTAAAAAAAAAAACTTTTCAGAATGGCTGTTGTATATAATCCATGGCTGATTATCTTGATGCCACATTTTCCACTTTTACCAGAAAATTAGATGTGTAAGTTATTGACCACAACTCCGGTATTAAACATTGAGGCCGGACGACAACAAGGAAAATTCAGCCTTTGGTCTCATCAGACAGTTATGAAATCTCAATTGTGCTGTGTGCCTGCGAGGCGTAACGGCGGGATTAGCTCGCTCACCTGGACTGCTTTATCTGTGCGGCTCATCTGCAGGCGCTTTGAAATTCCCTCTCGGTCACTGGGGAGCTGCATCGCACACACAACATAAAGGAGAGGAGAGGGGGTCGAAATAAAAGGGAAGATCCTCCAAAACAACAGACAGTCATCTCTCTCTCCCATCTGCCTCCCAGGTCCCCACAGGCTGTCACTATCTGTCAGTCACGTCACAGGTGACCGGCCTCTCAGCTGAACCCAGTGAAGGGCGACATTTTATAAGCCACTTGCCTGCCTGCCTGGCCGCAATAGAAATCAGAAAGGGTAGGGGGGGGGGGGAATCATTCTCGAGAAAGGTCATTGCTGGAAGAAATCTCACACATCCAGCGGAGACGAAACCTCTCGTGTTGTAGGAATAAAAAGAAGGCTCGTGTTCTGTGCGCTCCATGTGTCGTTCCACTGCTAAATTAGATAAAGAGACAGGAACAAATAGATAAGACAGGGCTGCTGAATTATCTTCATTTGCCCAGATGTCCTTGTCTGCTGTCCTTGTCAGCCTCCGAGCAACAGCCAGTTCTGCTATCGATTCTCAATCGGCTGCTTTCAGTGCAAACAGTGAGGCGTGGGGCAGGTGGGTGAGCGGGTGGTGGTTAGGAGGTGTTCAGACCCAGATCTTTATGCTGACTTTTCCCTTTTATTATTGAAGATATTGATTATGCAAAGTTCCATTAGTCTGACTTGGCATGTGTGTCTGAGTGAAGGGGTTGTTTTAGAGGGTCACGGGAATGTCGATGTGTGGAGGGTGAATGGTAGGTGTGAGAGTGGGGGCGTATAGTCCCGAATAACAAACAACCCCCACGACCCATCATCAGCAATAAAAGCTTAACTGGAGAAGTAATCGATCCTCTGTGTGAGAGAGGAGACACAGAGATGCTGGAAGGTCAAACGCGAAATGTGTTAGAGCCTTTCTCGTTGGCACAGTGAGCCCAGGAATGAGCGATGCCATTTACCTTCAACCTGGCAAACTGTTAAATAGAGTGCATGCTGTGTCCATGTGGAGCTAATAAGAACAGGCCTATCATCATCTGAAGGCATGCATTGTTGAAAATCTGCTTCGCGCCCGCTTTGGTGATCTCACTTTCATCGTTTGGAGTCATTTGCATTTAACTTCTCTGTAGAAAAACACGTGCAAGCGTTTGAAATGTGACTAAAAATGTGGGTCAGGCGCACAAGACCATTCAGCCTTCCTGGCCATCCCATACCTCGATGCACACCCATTTCTTTCCATCTTATTCTCAGGGTTCTTATATATCCAAAAGAGCAGATGTCTCTGTTTTGAACTGTGGAACAGCTGTGAAAATGTCATAAATGTAAGTTCATAATCTCTTTTTCCATACGTTAAATCATTTCACATGACCTAACAAGAGTCTACAGCCGTGCTAGTGGCTCTGTGGGGCTGTACTAACATTTTGTCCTTCCTTATTGACATAAATGGTGTGGACAAAATATTGAAGACACCTCTTAGTATACACAACACAATTCCGCAGCACCAGAAACTAGTCTTCAAAATGACCATTAAGTTGAGTCAGCGCTTCTCTAAAACTGTTTTTAATATTAATACTTTAGTATTAACTGCTGTCTTATTCCATTATTAATATTAAATCATGAAAGGAGGATTTATTGCAGCACTGTTGGATTAGGCTGCTTTAGCTTTGGTTAGATGTACCTAATAAACTTTGAATAAACTTTGACCCTGCTGGTGGAATTAGAGGAAAGGTCAGGGGGGCACAAAGTGTTTAGGTTTCGAGCGACCGAAATCGCCATCCCCAGAGCCGTGCTGCTAGCATGGCTAAAAATGACCTTTGCACCAGGTAATTAGCAAGTTTACGCTATCTGACATTTTCTTGGATCTGTGTTTACATCAAACTTCATCTTCATTTCCGTACATTTCTGTCTTCTCGCAGTCTCTCACAGAGACGTGAGTCAGGGATTCGTGTCTCCTGCTTCACATGCCAGATGGTGACATTTATTCCTTTATTCAGCATGTCAACGAAGTAATAAACAATATTCTGTAAACCCTAATAAAACATAGAAACCACAAGATTTTGATTTGTGGTTTTAATTAGTCTGCTTGATAGCAGGACTTTATGTTCACCGGGAGCAATGAAGCATACACAGAAATTGTTTTTTACTGAATCGTTCATTAATCGGTTCAATAAGTACAAATTAATGTGCACTTCTTCCTCTCCCAATGACAGCTCAGCTCCACCATTACACCCCATTGTGATGAGGGATCAGTTTGACTGAGATTAGTCTTGCCAGTAAAATAACACGTGGTCACAGACTTATTGATATGACTCGCTTAGAAAAGTGCGTAATCAGAATCATTATAACTTCAGCACCATTACATCAAGGTGTTCAACTGCAGATACATTCTTTAAAAACTATGTTTACCAATGTAATACTTAGATAATAAGTAAGTCGGTGTAAACACATTATGACATCAGACCCACACACTTTATGATATTCACATTCTGAATAAAATAATGAGACAACAATGTATCCTATACTTGATTTAATGTAAAGCCACTAACCTGCACAACAAGATAAAGACATGGGTGAAAACGCACTCATCGGCAGACATCGTGTTAAGGTTGACTTCTGACTCCAGACATTATTTTGTATTGATTGCATAAGCAATCAATAATGTACAACACAATAAGGTTGAATGCATGTGCATTAAACAGCCATTTCAAGACGAACAACTTTTAATCTCAGGAAAACAAACTTGCACGGCTCCAATCCTCAGACGTGCTGTTTTGTGTTATTTACTCACTTACTTCCTCACAACTTATTTGTCTTTGTTCCCCGGTGCAACATAACGCTTTGACAAGTGCTCACCATGCTGCCTGTGTAATTTATGTGTGCAATAACAAAAGCGCAAAGCTCCGGTGATCTATACATCAAAGACGAGCAAGTCAGCTTTCAGTCTGCGAGGTCCCAGAGGTACAAGGGATTCTGGCTTCTCCGTCAATTTAACTGTAACTCCATTTAATGTGCCCACCCAGCTTCTCTGTGCTGTACAGTAGTAGGTTTTTCTCTTTTTAACACAACTTTCTTCGTCACTGCAGATCATTTTGCTTCATGGAATGTGTCAAACTTTGGAGGTCAACTGAATAATAGATTTCTGTTACATCGCTTTATAATCGGTATGCCATTTTTGCCATTTTTTGTCCTCTCAGGACAAAAGATGCAAAAGGTTACTCAGAATTCTGATTACCAGCTTGATGGCTGACAATGATGTGTTGGTTAAGCCATGGATGTCGGTCAGCCTTCAGCACTTTGGTCTATGCTGCAGTATCACTTTGGTGTTCAGCAGACTTTCCCTCTAGCGCCATCATCAGGTTAAAATTCTACTTCTCAAATACTTTGGTTTATGGCCAAATACTTGCAAAACTAATGAAATTCCCATCAGCCTCAGCTGCATTTTGTGTTTAGTACTAATTAGCATGCTACCCGCTAAACTAAGATGGTGATGTGGTGAACATAACACTTGCTAAAACATGCGGCATGCAATGCAAACAATGCTAATGCCAGCATGCTAACATCATCATCACATAACAGTTAGCATTGTTATGAGATGGTTAGATGCTGCTGGCCAACCTTCGCTCCCCACACGCATTATTATGTTATAAAAAATGACCCTCGAGCTGGATAGGCTGGTGACCACTGTGTTTCTGCTTTCGTACATAGATTTGAGGCTCTGATATAACATGGTGGTGCAAGAGTTCAGAGGAGAATGGCATAGAGAAGGGTTGAGGATGGTGACTGAGGTGTTTTTGTTCCTCTCTTTCTCCTAATACTCAGCTTATCATCAAAGCCAGATACCAATCTGCCTCCCTTCCACTGCATTCCTCTGTGAAAAGGCATCTAGTCAGGATATTCTGCAGTTGAATGTTATGCGGTCTCCAGCCAAGAACAGACACAGGCTCAGATGGGGGGAGGGGGCACCTGCTTTTCTCACGGTTAGTGTAATTGTGCCCTTTCTTATACAATCTCTAATCATCAACCGCTATCTGCACACCACGTGACAATATAAATGGGCTGGGGAGAGGAGGAACAGTGACGTTAAGTGCAAGTGCAAGCAGCCTGAGTGTCTGCGAGCAGCTGGAGGAGCTCAGACCGCAACATCTGCAAGAAGCAAGGTCAGGTTTCTATCACACCACCCACAATGCCGAGCTGCATGTTGTTAGTGTCATGGAGGACCAAAGGCGGAAATATAACAGGCGAGGTGGGCAACGAGGCAAAGTTATATTACAAATACCACTCTAGTTTATGTTCATCCTAACCTAGATCGAGCTGTAGCACACACTGTTGCATATGTTCCCCAACATTTCAGTTTACTTTTGAGTTTGCATGTTTGGTATGTTTTGTCGAATGTTTGAGATGATTCATCTGGGCTGACAGCCAGAGGTGTGTGTGTGTGTCATCATACTGTTTGCCATCAACCGTCTTCCTGTCAGTCCCTTCTGGTGTACTGTACAGCTGCAGCAAACACAGGCAGCAACACACCTCACAGGTAGCTTTATTATAGTTTTATATCATTCAGAAAATAAATGACAAAGGCATTCTGATGTAGTTGCTGTGTTTGTTTATAGTATATATATATATATATATATATAGTGTGTCCCATGGCCCTGTAATGATGCCTCTGGTTAAACCAAGATTCAACTTCCAGGAACATTCTGTCGCCTCAATTTATTCCAAAATGTCTATAAACATTTTCACTTTGGAAGCATTGGCAGTCATGCTCTCACTATCCACTATTGGAAAGCAGTTTTACTTAAACGTGTAGTTTAAAAAATGGTTTGCTTATTATCTAAACTAAATTATAATGAAATATTAATGCAAATCAAATAATAATAAGATACTTTTAAAACTAAAAGTATCTTATGTTGCCTACAGTAAATCTATTACAACTTTGTTCAGGCTCTTCTAACGGGATCTTGTTCTTCATCTTTGGGGTGGTGCAGTTGGTGAATTACTTTGTTCGTTACTTTGCATTTCTGGGTCCAATACATTTTGTGGCATATTCCCAAGAAGAATATTTCAACAAAGTAAAACACCAGCTGTAGAGTGCAATGCAGCAACAGTACTTGTGTGTTTGTACCAGAACCATGGCTCACTGTTGATTTGACAACCTCTCCACCAAACCTTTCCACTGATGCTACTGATAACACTGTCTGTTGTTGTTTCTCTTTTCACCTGCACACGTGCAGTGATGAATATATAATATAACTTTCTGGGGTGTTGTTGAAAGGCACCCTGAAAATATAGGAATCACTAACAAAGCAGTGAAACATTTTAAGATAAGATTATTCATTATGTTGTTTTGCTGTTTTCCCCACCCCTTGCATACAGGGATTTTAACACCCAAAGCGAAAGAAGAAACATTATTCCTCTTGAAGCGAGCGAGAGCATGACTTAAAGCAAGAGCAAAACAAGAGGCGACGTATTCTCCCACTTCACTCTAGTATCACTTTGCTTGCCAGGCACTCTCAGGCATAGAAGAATTATAATGGGATGAAGCCAGACTTAAAGTCTGGCTGTTGATGGGAACAAACATCCGCCCTGCTCCTCCTACGCTTCACACCAAACACACAGGATCTAATGAACCGCCATCTGGCGCTGCAGCAGACCTGGGCGTCTGCCCTGCATGGGCAACTCACAGAAACAAGTTCCCGAGTGGCTTCAGCATCAAAATACAAAGTCATGATGGAAATGTGGGTTAGGCTTTAAAAGCTGGCACCCAGCACAGGATTAAAGAGATACATTCAATATTGTTGTAATGTAAGAATTAGCATCATGTTGCTTGTCTGGGAGCTAAAACATCAACATGTTTGTTAGCGTGTTTCTAATCACGAGCTCACGTCTGTCCATGTGTCAGCATTGTGTTAACATATTTATGGTGCTGCTAAGAGCTCATTTATTCCGTTCGGCTTTCTGAAAAAGGGCAGGTAATGGTAATGCCTGCTTGTGCGGTAATAAAAGAGCTGAAATGAATTTCTCTGTGGGCATAAAGGCAAAGCGATGAGAGATCACGATGCGAGCGGCTGAAGGTTTGCACATACAATAGGTCTAATTCAGCACACAATGGCAGCGCATTGTGCAGAGGAGATGTGAGCGATAGCAGGAATGAATAGCAATTGAAAGGTGTGAATGGCATCTCTCATTGAAAGCAAACACGCAGAGGCAAATAATCTTCTGATCCAGACTGTTCATGCTTGTTTTAGTTGGACTTTCACACTGCTTCCATGTGAGAGGCAGAGAGAGAGCTGTCAGCGACAGAATTGCTGCAGTGGGAGTTTTTTGTCATGGCAGAAAGGAAAGGTCTCTTTTTGTCTAATTACCCTGCTGCCAGGGCAAACGAACCAAGTACGGGGCTTGCTGTCACCCTCCAGACACTGATGCTGGGCTTTCATGCCGACGGAGGTGCGAGATGTGCCCAGCAGCCATGCTGTACCGTACGAGTGGCAATTCTGCCTCATTTCTTTGTCTTCTGTCCATGCAGGGAGGCATGTTTGGCTAGCAGCACCATGCAAATCAATACAGCCTGGCACACACACACACACACACACACAGATGTTGTCAATTTCTACAAGCTGCAGCACAGCCTCAGAGCTCTTCGGGCCATTTTCAATTTTTCCAAAGTAGAGATGGGAAGGTGAGGGGTCATCAGCAGCAGGGATCAAAAATGTTGGTGCAGCCATTCAGAATTCAACCTGTAAAAAATCCCAATTTCTTAAATGAATCTTTTACTGTATATGTATTATTGGTGGGAATTTGTGCATTGTTCTGTTTTTCACTTGATTGTTGGATCTGCACTGAAACCTTATTATGCCTAAAGCATACAGGTTATTATCATTGTAGCATTATCTATCTATCTATCTATCTATCTATCTATCTATCTATCTATCTATCTATATTATAGAATAGAATAAAGACCAACAGTGAGACAGAGAGCACTGTACCAATGAACAGAAGTCAGAGCCAGGTTCTGCCTGAGGTTTCTTCCTGTTAAAAGGCCGTGTTTCCTTGCCACTGTCGCCTAGCGCTTGCTGATGGTGGAATTGTTGGGTCTGTACATATAGAGTTGGCTTGGACTTGCTCTATATTAACAAGTGCTATGAGATAACTCTGT
>JAVQJF010089961.1:0-27630 GCA_036023855.1 Gadopsis marmoratus
TTACCTTGTCCTGTCGATTTTGTACCTGGCGTTATTTTGTGCCTTCAAAGAACAATCTCTCCCCCCCTTCCACTGAATCCATCATCCTCTCCTTTGTATTTTCCTCCAAACCAATAAGTTATGTTGTTGTCTTGCTGTTATCGTCAGCCCTTTGTATAGATGGCCCACTTGTGTTCTTAGGGAAGTGATGTTGTTTGACCACAGTTGACGCGCTACCTTTCCCCTGCTTGCCAACAGTTACTTCTGGAGCCAGAGCCGGCCGCTGTTGGATGTACAATCACAGAAAAACAGCACATAAGCAATCAGATTCACTGACAGAAAGAAAATGTCCTGTTTATCTCTCGGCGCGTCTTGGCAGATGAAGAAAATGGATTCTACCTGCAAATAGGAACTATAGCTTGTGTGTGGCGTTTTCTCGGGCATACACGTATAGGTGAATATATGCAGAAGAGGTTTACTGGCAGAAAAGTCATCATTAGAACAATGTGACAGGGACGTTGCTTTAGTGGCATTCTATAAGATCAGAGTATGGAGTTATTTTTCACGTTCATGAACCACGAGCTGATGGACTCTTTAGTTCATAAGTAGCTATTTATCACATCTCTCTGTATCTCTTGTCAGTTTGGTCTAAGCGCAGTCCCTGCACGTCGTTTCAGTTTCTCAATACTGGGCTTGGGGCTTCACAGGTGGTTGCTAAGTGCAGTAGGGTCACTGGAGAGACCTAAAAAAAAAAAAAGATATATTGGTATATTTAAACCAGATGTAATCAAATACAACACCTCTGTTATAAGGTCTACTTTTATGATGCCTTTAATGTTCATTTTTGTTGACGCTGTCTTAGAGGTGTTAATTAAGTTGAGCACTGAGGTCATAGTTAGTGGTGGTGTTCTACTGGACTGCATTATATTGACAGGTGTTTCTAACATTCTGCCCCCTTCGTGTATGTAAATGAGAAGGACAAAACACCTCTCAATATAATGCAGTCCAGTACAGCCCACCTTTAAATATTCCTTCAACAATAAATATATCATTTAATTTACACATTTCCAACAATGTCACCAAAAATCTAACCTTTTCAACTATGTTGATATACTATATATTTTGACTGGACTGCATAGATTATACAGGTTTACCCAGTAAAGTGGTCACTGAGTGTATACTAGAACATTTAACACACATGTATTGTCACTGCAGTTTGAGAGGTTTTAATCAAAAAGCCAAAGCACATGTGAAGTGTAGTCTGTTGCATTGTTCTTTGTAGTAAAGCGAGTACTGACTGGAAATGTTGTTTCCCTTTTGTTCACGGTTGAGGAAAATGTGTATTTTCAATGTGTCTGCCATTGCTTTCATGAAATAACACTGTCCTTGTGGCTAGACATCTCGATCCTTTAAAAACAACACTCATCTTTTCAAGACTTGAGACCTAAACAGGAAATTTGACTTTTACAGATCCAATTACGGTGGCTTTGCCTCACCTCTTGCTGTTCTACCGTGCAGAAACCATGCAAACAGAGCTTTACATCTCACTCTGCACTGTTCAAACAAGAGTGTCAATGATTATTCTTATCTGAACGAGAATCGCTCCCTCAAAAAAAAAGAAAAAACCTCAAAGATATTCAGTATAATGTTTTCTCAATAACCTCTTCAGCATCGGTTGTATCTTCGAAAACACTCAATATCTAAAATCAAATTGTGTCACTCAACACATTTTTCCCACCCTTTGAGATCAATGTATTTTACATCCTTCACCCTGTCTGCCAATATCAATGATGGAGGAATATCAATAATGACAGCTACATTTGTATCTGTATCATTTCAGGAGTGGAATCTATTCCTCTCCTGGCCTCTACTCCCTCTTCACCCGCCAGCAGCTACACAGCTCATGTTCAGCCAGGCGCGCACAGGATATTAGCTTCTCTACCGGCAAATTTGCTTTTCACATCTATTTCTTTCTTCTTCTAACCAGTTCTTGGATGGCTTGTTATTGAGCTTAGTGTCCACAAATGCCATTGATCCAAGCCACAACTGGGATCCATACTCGGGCACTTTAACACTCTATCAGCGTGTTAGTAATACTAATCCTGCTCCACCGGCAGGCCATTGATTTTATAGATTTCCCCCAAAGTTGTGATAATGATATATCGTTGTTAGATTTGGTAGAACAAACTGCTTTGCCAATCTATCAATGCGCGTAGAGGCTTTGATTCAAAGATGGCCTACAAGTCCAGTAGCATGCGTTTTACACTTACACAGACATCACTGTCTACCTTTCTCTAACATGTGCACAAACGGAGGCAATCACTTTCATACATAAGCGTATACACACACACACTCTATATACACAAACACGCGCCAAAAAAAAAATATATAAAAAGGCCAATTTCGTACCACCTAAATTTAGTATGCAATCACGCACCCTACACACTGCCTTTATCAGGGAGGTCCCATGTAGCGGGCAGGATGTGATGGGTGGCACATGGCCTGAAGTACCTCCAAAACACACACATTACCTAGACAGAACCAGACCTGCGGAGGGAAACTGCAGAGCAAAATGAGAAGAAAAATGTTTACTGTGAAAGCATGCTCATATTATAGGTGATGAAACATTGGGGAGTGGGGAGCAGGGCGTAGAGCAGGCAGAGGTGAAAGATAGGGCTGGGAAGGCTGTGGGGCTTGGGCAGAGGGATGAGCACAGGGAATAGTGAGGCCTGGAGAGAGAACTAATGGGCAACACGGCAACAGTTCAAACCGGAGGCGCAGCGAAGCAGCAGTGGCCTGACACAGCTGAAGGCCTCAGAGGAGTGCCAGGCCTATTAGAGCAAGATAAGGGCCTGTTTGGAGAAAGCATCCTCTCAATGGTGCACTGGGCAACAACACAGGCATGGGCATCATTTAAAGACAGAAAATATGACGTGGAAGAAGGAGCGCATTAAATAAAAACAACAAACTGCCAGGGCTCCTGCCCTCCCCTCTGAAGGACTGGGAATGGGCAGGGAGCATCAGTGCCGAAATATGGTCGATTTATTCTCCACAGCATTGTCGAGGTGGGGGGAGTTTATGATGAGGTGCAATGTAAAGGGTAGAAAAGAAATGAGTCTAGATGCCTTCTGGACACAGAGCTGCACACGCAGATGAAAGATGAGAGACATGGAGGCTCACCTAAAAAACTCAACCACAATTTTTACAAGAAAAAAAAAAAACCTTGCCTGTAGATAAATGCTATGATAACTAATTTAGCTTTAATTCATCTTCCATTCCTTCTCTTTAAGCCCACAGGCAGGATGTGATGTGCCAAGACTGCAGTGGCCTACATTCTTTACGGACATGGAAACAGCCAGAAGATAATTTCACCTGTTTGAAAACCCAAATGGAATTAGAGAAATGATACACTAATAGGCACCAATTAGAGCCTCGCTATCACAAAATTGTTATTCTCTGTCCAAAGAGGTCAGGCCCTGCCATCCCCCACAGGGTGCTTTACATCTTAAACCCAGTAGTGTCCTCGCAAGGTGCCTGTCGACTGCCCTCTGGAAGGAGGTGTGGGTGGCAGACGGCCTTCATGAAACACCAGTAAACAACAATGAGCCAAACTGACACATGCTGCTGATGAAGGGGGAAAACAGTGAGATTCTCCAGTTTTTGTTTAGAATGTATGTGCGAGAGTATGTAGGCTTTTTCTTTTGGTTCGGACTGGGTTAATGTGATTTCTGTTCCGCCTGTCGGTTCCAGAGACCCAGCTTTGTGAGCAGTGGTCAGGTGAAGCCTGGACTCAGCCCCCTATGGCCATTAGTGTGGAAAGAAGACAACCAAATAAGCAGAGAAAAGCTTGATGTGCACAGGTCACTGCACAACCAGCAGTCAAAAAGCATCTTACCCTGGAGATTGTTAAAGCGATAACGTGCAGTGGGAATCTGAGGACCTTAATCACTGGTCCCTCTCACTTAGGAGATATTACACAGATTCTGGGTGAATTCATGCCACTGAAGGCAGTGGCAACACAGAGTTGAGCACGCCCAGTAGAAGGGGCTGCGGAAACAAGACTGTAGACAACACAGAGAGATAGTTTGGGACCTTCAGAGTAAATATTACCCATTAACAATTATTTAGTGATTCATTTTCTGTTTTCCAACCGCACCTTAGGCTTCTTCACCATTCCCGTTGCATGCTATCTTTGCTCTTTAAAAAGCACTGAGCCGACAGTAAATCTTTAAGGATTTGACTTGTAAAAAGCACCTCATATATTGTTTATGTAAAAAAGCAGAGGTCCCCCCCCCTTCACCTGCCTCAGAGCATGTTAGTTTTATTTACTTATTTTCAGACTTGCACTAGTTAGGGAGAGGCATACTTGTCTGACTACATCTATACAAATAAAGATAGACTGTGTCCTCATCTGTCATTTCTCATAAGGGGAGTCAAAACTATTCTATTCACATTAAAGATTCTTGGGTGACATATTCAATTGAGTCAAAGAAGCAGTATTTTGTACTTTACCCCTAAAGAAAGAACATAACATGGGGGTAGGATTTAATAAAAATGCAAAAAGTGCCATCATAACATTGAAATATTTTTGGGAAAAAAAGATTTAAGAAAGAATCTGTCACCATGTGTCAACTTGATCCACGCTGCAGAAACCGGCTTTTGTTAGGAACATACTGTATGGAAGAAAAGGGGAGGGTAGGAAAATTACCCTCCGTAATTGGCATCCTGATCAAGGACAGCCCTGGCAGCCGAACAATACAACCTTTAATTTATCAGAACTCATTATGAGCTACTGCTATAATGCCAAAAGATATTAGAATAAATAGTGACAGAGAGCAGGGGAATCAAACACCCTGCTGTTGAATGGTTTTGTTGACTGCATGAACAACTCTTGAGAGTGACAGAGGGAGGTGTGTGTGTGTGTGTTGTGTGTGTGTGTGTGGCAGAGGGGTGCAGGTGCGAACATACCTGATCACAGTTCATTCTAATCATAACCTTGACAGATAAACATGACATTGAGCAGAGGAGGATATTAAAACATATATATATGGTTGCCTGCTTGCTTTGCCTTGCTTTGACTGTGACTTTAAAAGGGCAGAGGAAGAAGTGAGCTGTCAGGGGTGCTGGGGGACGCTTTCCATGCTTTAACACATGTGGTCCCTACTGGACGATGCCTACCCAACCCCTGCATCACGGCAGATAATGGACACCTTGCAGCTGAGTCGTCAACATTGGTGTTTGGAGTTGATGGCGTGGAGCGACAGGAGAAAGCCTCTTTAACTCCATTATTTATCTGGGTGGGGACACTTTTTGAGAGTCAGCAACATGCAATGCACTGACCAGAGCAGCAGCTGCCACTACACAATGTGTATGTTTGTGTGCAAAGGAGATGAGTGTCAGGTGTACGTGAAGTGGGGGGGATTCAGAGGAAAGACACTATCTCACTGTCAACATCTCAAACCACAATGTCAGAAGACAGACACTCCAAACACAACTAAGACTTGGTGCACTTAATACAAGGTTACTTTTGTACTTAAACAGTGTTATGTTTTGAGATCAAGCCCGATGACCAGAGCTTCATGGGAAGTCATGACTGGCATTACTGACACACCTAATTTGACTGTAACAATCTTGTGCAACCCTAGGACACGTGTTTCATATTTACTGATTTTGAAATGACATTAACTAGAAAGTATCAAACACGTATTAAATCTAGCTTCCTTCTGCCCTCTTTGCACCCTGTGACCCGTCATCATTTCCCTAAAACCTCTGAGTAGACAGACAATGGATGAACTGGCTATGGCTATTTTTAAAAGGTTTCTACACATCCATCACACAAATGTTGTGTGCAATAGCAAATTGATGCTAATGGAAACATGAGAGATAGTATGAGAACTACCGTTACTATAAACATTATTATATGGCAATAAATATACACTATAGACCGTAAACACGCACGCACACACAACACTCACATTAACTCTCTCTGTATAGTGTTGAGTGTGACACTTTGGCCTCCAGCTATTTCAGCCTACATCAGAAGTGTTCAACGGCATCGACAAACCTGTGCGTGCGTGCGTCCTCCCCAGACGAGGCTGGCTCTGATTAGCTCCCTCACCAATACAGCACCTTTGTTTAATCCTCCTGTCCCTGACTTGCCTTGGCCCGGTCTCATTTTCCCCCTACAGACAGTGAAGAAAGTGCCCCAGCAGCAGCCAGGCAAAGACTCTTTTCGCCTAATCTCCCGAAACACCACTGCAACACAAAAATGTTCTTCTGAGCTTCTGTGAAATATCTGTGAAATTAGCGAGAAGTGCTCAAGTCTCTGTGCAGGACCTCTTCTCACCTGGAAAATGAGCCTGTGCGTTTACCATCTACCTTGACACAGCCGCGCTGACACGGCAGCTGAAGTGGTAATATACTTCTTGTGAAGGATCAAATTGTCCTCAACACCCCTCCCCTCTTTATTGGGTGGTGAGTGGCTTCATTGTGCGGCTGATAGTGCATCTCTCATTAGCTCCCAGTGTGTGGAGCAGAGTGTGGCCAAGGCAGGGTTTTATGGCTAATCTGATATATGGTGCTGAAGACACTGCAGTCTGGCCCCAGACGGGGATACAGACAGAGGTCACTGGTGTGTGGGTCAGGAAAATGACACACATGTATCCATACACACACACACACACACACACACACACACACACACACACACACACACACATATATATATGTGCACACTGCACAAATATTCTGTACAACTGAAGAGATCAGAAGCTTTGTAATATATATTTTAAAATATTACTACTATAAGCAATATATTGATTGTCTAAGACCATCCATTTGATCTAATTTAACAATTTTGCTTCAAAAATTACATTTACCAGCTCATAACACATAAGTAGAGGCTATTTAGAGGTGCAGAGGTCACTAATCATCCAATGTGGCCTTTCCAATTATGCCACCAAACCCACCCTGTACACACTCTCCTGGATCACAAGGACAGGGAGCAGTGGAAACTGACACTAGGTGCACAAGCTCATTATCACCTTCCACTGGCTGCGAATGGCTTCCTGTCCTGGGCACCATGCAGAACCCTGGATGTGGGCCACTGCAGCCAGTCACAGCTCTTCCTCTGGTTTAACTGGCTGTTGGCCCTGGGTCCCAGCACCAGCCTCCTCAGCACTACTGGAACTGCTCTCCAGCATGAAGACATGAGCTGAGAAGAGGGCAACTCTACCAGTCAAAGCTGGCAGGTATAATTGCACTGAAAATCACTCTAAATCTGCTCCTAAAGGATCCCAGGGCATGGGAGATGTCAGCCCCAGTCCCATGCAGTGAAATATGTTAAGAGTGGAGTTGAGCCACACACACACACTGCCCCTCTCTCTCCTTTGGTCTCGCATGCACAAATACACACTGCTCATACAACCCCACATTCGATTACACACTTGCTCACACACTCACAGGGCACAAATGCGTACATTGTGTATGTGCGTAGATACAGTTGATACACACACACACACACACACACACTTACCAGAAAGAGGACGGATGAAGCTGTAGGGCTGATTCTGCAGGTTTTCCTCTTGGCATGAAGTCCACTCAACTGAGAAGACATTTCCTCATTAGCCAACCTCAGCTTTAGACAGCTGTGGGGCTCAGAGAGTATTCATGACTGTATATATGAAGGTGTGCACAGCAAGTGTGTGTGTGTGTATGTGAGAGCAAAGATCATAGCACAGTGTATGTGTTAGCGTGTATAAAAGATTGGAGGCAAGGAAAGAAGAAAGAGGCCCACCGTTGCTCAAAAGAAACAATCAAATCACAGTATAAGAGAGTTTCAGCGGGTGCACTCCAGCAGTGGTGAGAGGTCTGCCAGCTTGACCTGCATCTCCAAACCGTCATCTGTGTGTTTCTAACCCTGACTGCCAGAGGTGATGGGCTGCATGTCCTATGCTTTCCAGCCCAGGCTAGGCTAGGTTCCTGGGCCAGTCAGAGAGTCAAGGCCAGAGCCAGAGCTCCAAGAGAGGTGCTACGTGTTTTAGCCTGCCCTGCCCCGCCCCACCACAGAACATGAGAGATGAGGGGATATGGGAGAGATAAATCACTAAGTGCCTCACCTTGGGTCACTGATCACACCAAAGGCCACCGGCAATCTCTATTTGAAGCACTGCATTTGCTGCTTCAGGGCTTTGCTCTCTGGCCTTGCTATAAATCAGCATACACCATCTAACCCCATCGCTCCTTTTCCTCTACATCCCACCATCTTTACTAAAGGTGCAATATTACATGTTAAAATTCCAACTGTAAAACCCTGTCGGGTTGTGAAACACTGCAAAATAAGATAAGGCATGGAAATAGCGCGGAATTGGCGGTTTTTAATCTGTATCAAAGCTAGAGGTTTCAAAAGTTGTTTTTTTCTTGCATTTATTCAATCCAATTAGGCAAATATTATCTAAAAAAGCAAACAGACTACCTTTTAGATGCATTACAGCTTCCCTTGACTGAAGTAAGAATTTAAAAAAACTGAAATTATAACAAAATAGCTCGTATGCCTATGGCGCTGTGCTGGATGCCCACAAAAGATTACCAAAATGAATTAAAGTATGAACTATAACAGTGACACTACTGTTGTTGATGAAAGCGCTAATCCTCTTGATGGCTGACACCAAAATTGCACTGTGTCACTTCTGACACACTTCTGCACAGTTAAGTTCACGGCGAATTTGCCATACAACATTTGCCATAGCTGCATAGTCAATGAAAAGATTCATGTGCAGCCAAACATGAATTGCAAACCCATCTTTCTTGGTGTAAATAATGGTTTCCCTTTTTCCTGTTTCCTATTGGTTTCATTTTTGACAACCAGAAGTAGGTTTTAGAGGAGGCATGATGCCAGCACTCCTGTCAGTTTCTCTTTGCCCTTCTTCCCGCTGTATAATTTTCTATCCTATATGACAGAGTCACTTCTCCCGTGAAAAGTCATTTAGAGAAGGGGAGACACTGCAGGCTGGGTCTAATGATTTTCTGTATTTCTAAGTGTGTGTTCCAGGTTGTTAGATATTTTGGTCATGGTGACATAGGGTAGCTTCTCTGCAAAAATATTTATCAAACAGTAAAATATATAACCATGACATCTTTAAGAGCCCATGTCAGCCCAGGGTGCCCAAACCTAAATAAATGTCTTTATTATTTACCACATCCAACACTGTGAAGTTTGTGAATTAGTTTTGATAGACTACAAGCAATGTCACAAACACATCTAACCCAATTATATCACCTAAAGTCATAATTTAAGGTAGTCTGGCTGATTTAACATGACACTAGCTAGGGGAAAAATAAATAAATGAAAGTAAACTGGCTAAAACCAGTTTCCTGTAACTAAAGGCAAATGCTCTTTCATAGAGGTCATAGCACACACATGAAAAACCCCATTTACTGAACATTTCTCGTAAGAGTTTGAATGGTGCAGACAGCTCATTTCACCAGTTTTGAGAGCTCACGCAAAATCAAAATTAAGCACACCCAAAGCCCATGTCTGAATGTGATCAGCTTTCACCATGCATCTCCTTGACTTATCTGGAGAACTATGTGTGACTTAAGTCAGAGACCACTGAATTGCAGCCTTAGAGACTGTCTTTATTGTGAAAAGGTGTGCCATAAAAGAGGAGAAATCCTACTTAGGGAGCTGGCTGCCTGGAAACTCTCTTTGTCCCTAGCCTGTCCAAAAGACAGTCTGTCAGGCTTGTACTGCCTTGAGTGTGACTGCTCTCCTTTTCCCGTCCCTACTTCTCTCCTCAGGTGTCATAATGGCAGCAGACCAGGCCTTGATGGAGGTGAGCTGAAGAGTGATCCACAGGGAGCAATGCGTGGGTGTCACATGTATGGCATTGCCGTATCACTATGGAACAGCAGGTCTCAGTGCTGCAGGAGAATGCTTTTACACTGAAGGAATGCTGCAGGTGATACATACAATTACATGACATCTAGAACCCTGACAGGCTGACACCCACAGACTGTGGCTATGTTTGTGTGTGTGTGTGTGTGTGTGTGTGTGTGTGTGTGTGTGTGAGCAAGCTAGTGTGTGAAAAACAGCATAGTATTAAACAAAAACAGAACATGCTAGTGTAAAAACAAAAAGGGAAAAAGTCGAGAAAGAATGAGGGTCCAGATTTATTTTCCACAAAAATGAACATCCTATTAGGACTGGAAAATCGGTCGTCTCACTCTCAAAAAAGGATCTGCATCAGCCATTCAGGATGAATCCCAATAATAATCAGAACACTTGAGGAGGAAGCATAAAAAAAAAAAAGAAAAAGAAAAAAATACCATGCCACAGTTTTGGCTTCAAATGATCATGATTGAGGAAAAAAGGGTACGGCTGAGAAAGTGTCAAAGAGAGGGAGAGAGGAGTAAGTAAGAGTCATTTTACTTCTATTAACCTGACATGATTACAATATCCTGATGGGCTGCCTTATTTCATGGAATATTAAATTCAAATGTGGCTCAAAGGAAGGACAGTGCTGGGGGGGCAGAATATCCTCACACTGAAGCCTCGACAAGCTTCTGCTGGCCGGCAGCCCGTCACTGCTGAAGCAAACAAACACTCTCCAGTTTCATCCAGGAAGTGATTGTGACTGCATAGCTTCGCTTCTGCACGGCGCAGAATATCCACTCTGGGGGTAACTGAAAGACCTCAAGGCAGCGGTTACCTATAACAAACTGAAGTCATGTCTCTCCTTGTCTGGAGTGTCCGTCAAAACAGATAGCACATAAAAACAACGGCATCAGAAATTAATGCGTTACATTTTTAAACTCCAAACTAATCATCGTTAAAATAACCTTATATAGCAACACCTTTGATTTGAATGCAGTTGCTGTAAATGGCACATAGGAAAAATTAAAACCAGTAGCTTTGTGGTTGCAGTAATTGCACTAATGGAAGACTATTTTCATTGTTTTTCATTAACACATGTAAGACCACAGAAAGAAAATATAATAAAATAACTTCAGGATTTTTCAATTCATCCAAAACAGGCCAGTGATGTCAACTGTAAGATTTCAGACAGGCAATTGATTTTTAAGGCATAAGGTCAATGTTTATGGAAGGGTGGTTACAAGCTGCAGTGAAAACAGTTGTTCCACTTTAGGAACTACGGGAAAGCATGTGATCCAACACAGATTTCATGGCTAATGGCTTTTTACCTTGTTACAATAGAATTTGATGCAACACACTTCACCTTTAAGTTAGTACTTCTCTTAAACATTGCCACGTCTACGTTACATTACATCACAGTGCAGGATGGCATTTCATACTTAAACACAGAAAAAATACTGTATGACCTGAATAATACTATGTATGAGAGGTATGTAAGATGTGCATTTAAATGTAGATGTCTTACAAAACACTGTGCCACATGCCTGAGGGAAGAACGCTGCCTCCACTTGGCCGTATCTAATGCATAGCATGCCTTTCCTGTAGCACAAGCGCACATTAAATACTGCTTTACTGCATGCATGTTTTAAAAGGAGAGCGAGAAGTCTAAATCCATGAACTCAGTATTCAGTTTAAAGATTAAAACAGAACTCATCATCATCAAAGTGTAAACATCAATATAGATATCAATGTGCTGTAAGATTTCAAAATATTCTCAAGTTAATTTCTTGCATTTGACTGTGCTATCAGTCATTTTCTATCAAGGAAGCACATGTTTGTTAATGCCACTCCTTGTTATTAATTTTCAACATGAATGCTGCAAAAGGTTTAATAGCCAAAGCCTTTAAGGATAACTGACCTCGAATATTTGAAATGAGGCTTCAGTAAGAAACATGCAGAGCAGAACCTCTAAACAAGTGCATTTCCACAGCTAATTCAATATGCAGAATAACATCCTTGATTTATACATTTCTTACAGGCTAAATTTACCATTTAGTGGACAATGGAGCCTGAATGGCAGCATAACATCATGGCCCAGGTGGAAACTGAGGACTCATGCTGTCACTGGCAGCACCATGTCTGCGTGGGCTTACTAAATACAGGAAATGGAAGAAGAGCAGGGAGAGAAAAAAGACACAGCCACTCTGCATTACACTCAACAGCCTTGCTTTAAAGAATTTATTCCATCTCCTGGAAAAGCTGGACTTGTGATGCCTCATTTCACAAATGTACCTCAGACACTTCGTCCACAGTTTTATAACACTTCATCAATGAGAAAAACACAGCTGCACTGTAATGTTGAGAGGAAATGAAGTTAGAAGGCAAAGTCATCATTAGTCTTCAAATGAAATCAGATGAGAGTGTTCAAGCATCGTTATCCAGACTGGGCTTTTATGAGCGAACACTGTGCTTTCATATGGGATGCATAATAAGCACCTCTACCCTCTGGGAGAGTGCAGCCTTCAATGCAGCTGTGCTGTGTTGTGATAAACTTCTTCTATCAGCGTCTATCTACATTGGCTATCAGCTCTCTGGGTGTAATAACAGAATAGGACACCACCTCAGCTGCATCAGAAGAAAAGCCTCAAGAGCAATAAAAAAAAAAAAAAATGTATCAGTGTTCCAGCTTCGTAATTACACACGATCTATGTTATGGCAATCTTTTCATGAAAATGTCACAGCAATCACATTTAATACAGTGGTAAAGACATAAGGGGGATTACACCTCACCAAAGACACATGAAGATGTACTATGCACATCAGTAGACACGCAGATCTCACATTCCCAAGTGCACTACTAAGGAGGTAGGGCTGCAGGGAGGAGCAGTGAGTTGGGAGAACACCCTTTAACTGAAAGATCTCAATTCAGTTCCCGGTGTCAGGCAGCATATGAGCTACTGCTGTGTGTCTGATAAGCATACCGGATCCAGCTCCAGTGGATGGTGTTCTGCTGATTCTCATGTCAACTTAATTAACTATTATCACTGTAACACGACAACAGTAGTGACACAAAATGGCAAGAGGTTACTGTGAAAAACTGTCAAAAAGGACTACGCAGAGGATTTGTATCAATTCACCTTTCACTTAGTTACTGTTGCTACACCTGTCAAGCCTTCCGATACTGCACGGCAAATATGCAGTTTACAGTGACAATGGTGGCAGATTTACCATTCAGGCTTTTTTGTAATTTTTTAAACAACGTGTCCTTGATTTCAAACTGAGGTAGACGAAAGCCACTTCTCATTTGTAGCCAGCTGAAATGACAACTGTAACTAACAGATTTTAAAAGCTGTAGCTGGCTAGCTAATTAAGCTAACATTAATTTCATTAGTTTCTGGATTAGACTTTAATGTTTTCAGTTTACTCGTTTTAAAATGAGAATATTGTAAAAGTGGTCTTAAACATGCATTTGGTATACAAGGTGTCATTATACACGGTATCATGCTCAAAGACTGAGGCTAAAGCTGCAAGGCTATGATTTCTGTAGAAGGTGTGGAAATAAAGAAAAAGTATTGTTCTTATACTGCAGTGTCGAGCTAATTAGTCCTGGTATTAGTATGATAAAGACACATATAAGATCAGATTCTTATTTCATTCTAACACAAGCCTGTTTGGCTGCTTAGCTTACATACTTGGACACGCAAAAGGTTAGAGTAATGCCTTATTGTTCATCTTTTCAAACAGCAAATTTCATTTTTAACAGAAAAGACTTTTACACTGAGGACTAATCAATGCGCCTTACCTCAGATAACGAGTGCAAACTTCTTCTTTACACTGTAGCTCTTGTTTTTTTTTGATTTTGGAAAGACAAAAAAAACACCCCTCTTTAGATGCCATGTATCGCCCCTTACTTACTTACTTACTAAAGCTCCATGCAGACTGCTTCAACAGAAATGCAAAACTTGACAGGCCTGCTGTGCCTAGTTACAGTTGATACAGTTAAGGTCAATTCTACCAGACTGGATTCACTTTATATTAGTGGTTAACAATAGTATGATGAAAAGATAAAAAAATAAAGAAGTCAACAATGTTGGCTTCAGCTCAGTCACCTTTGTGGACCAACACATTTCATGGGAGCAATGGAAAAAGTACAATAGGCTGGAGACCTGTGTCTGAATTAAAAGCTGATGATACAGTTGCATTTTTACATACTGATCTATCCCTCGTTTTGAATATAGGCCTCCTAAAAAACCTAAATCAATAATGCAGGAAAGAATTAATAAATAGGGTGTATCCAAACTGCATGTATAACTGTCACAAGTTCACCCTGTCCTCAGCACCACTTTGAACTCCAACCTCAGCTCCATGGCGACTGGCTCGAGTCCTCCGGAGAGAAAGAAAGATGGAGTTAGTGAGTGAGTAGATGGATGGGGGTGAGAAGAAGAAAACTGATTGACCTGAACCCAGACAAGCTTTCACCTTCTGCGGCAGATTTTTTTCCGCCTTCTCCATTTTGCCCTTCAAATGACCTAGTCCTTCATGGAGCAGCACACTAAAATTAACTTTCCACTTTCACAACAATACAGTTTGGACAGGATGTTAGCAGGGAGACCGTGACAATTCTAAACTGTGAGTCTTGAGTCGGCTACGGAAAAAAAGAGCAGGCAGCCAATGTCACACATACGTATTTAATATTTAGTAGCCAAACACTAACAGTACTGCCCCCGTGAGCAAATTTAGACACCTAAATTCCTACAATTGATTGTGTTTTCTCAAATGTGGTGGTGGTGGGGGGGACAGGAAAATCCAAATCTACCCTCCGGCTTTGAAATGAGCACGTGGTTTGATTTTGGTGTGATTTACAGAGGAAAGGAGCAAAGGAGAGAAACACCACATACAGGGTGTTTACAGATCTCTCCAGGCTCACCACATGTGATTACAGTCTGATGTTTAACAGACCAATTAAGGTTTATATGAAACTTTGCTTTTTGCTGCAGGAGGGCTGGCACAGCACGCCTCTAGTCTCTCCCTGTTAGTGGGTTTGGCACCTAGCAAACACTTTCTAAAGTCAATTGCACCATCATAACCACATCCCTGATAGGGTTCAAAGAAACCCAGGTAGATCTACTGAACAGAACAAAACCATCTAAAGACAGAGGACACTGCATGCACATTGAAGTGTACTGCAGAGGACCCTTTATAATTGCATGATTGGTAGACTTTGGAGGCGCTTGTTGTGGCACTATAAAAGTGAAAATTAAGGCTGTAAGAGATTTCCTTGTAAGGCATAGGTAGTGTGGGGTACAATGTGCAATGCTGTGTTTCAGAGGGTGGAAACACCCACCCTCAGCAGCCACCAGCGGAGAGGATCACTCGTACTTTAAGAACACAGGCCTCCAGTCTGCTACTTCACACTGGTAGGCCTAATCCCTTTGGTAGAGGCCTGAAACATGGGGGCTGTTACACACAGAACCACAGGAAGAAGCAGGTTGGCCCATCTCTGTCACAGCCACACCGCCAAGTTAGCTCAGCCTGGGGTTTCAGCAGAATACATGAAGGCCGCCTCTGATGGCTTCACATCAACTTATGTCATTCCTAAAGAATTGTAAGCAATTTTTGAGCGTGCACTACTACTTCTGATATTTATTTTTTATTTGATTCAATTATGCACAAGAGTTATCTTGAACATACATGGTGTGCGCAACATCAAGACTGTGATTATGTCTTTGTCTGTTTTTCCAACATGTGTCTTCTAGAAATTGCTTTTATATACTACTAATTTGCAGCAGCAAATGCGTTTTCAGAGCAACATAATGCCGCCTGAATTACATTTTTTATCACCATAATGAGGAAATATTTTCTATACACGCGTCTGTCAAGTTCATGAAAATGTTCAAACAGAACACATCTGTAAAACATTGTCTGACAACGTATTTCATTTGTTTTTCCTACAATATTTGCTCTAACAATACAATATCCACTCGTAGCTGCTAAAGCATAATTGAACTTTTTTTATGGTTGTGTGTAGGCACTAACAGCACTTTAAAAAGGATAGGTTCTGTTCTGTCTGAAGCTTCAGATAAACCTTTAACTACATTTTTTTCACAAATAGGAAACTGTATATTTTGCACTTAATTTATATGGTTGTGTTTTTGCTTACAATTTCACAGTTTGCAGAGCTCTGTTATGTTTTAACAGTGATCTATTACTGGATGCTTTGTGCTTTTTCTTCATATTTACATGGCTGTTTGATGTGGTATATTAATTGAGGCTATATTTTAAACAATGTGTCATTTAAAATTACGTACCACATAATTCTCTGCACTGGCTGTAATGTCATACCCTTTAAAAACACACTCGGAAAAGGCCAAACAAATATAATTCCACTGTGATGCTGGTAGCCAGTCTAGTCATTTTGTTTAAATACCACTATAGGTGTGATCGGGAAAGATTTATGGTTTAAAGATTCTGTGCTGTGGAATATTCTTCCTGACATTTATAAACGACAGCATTTATATGAGCTCAGCCCCGAACTTGAGGCTTAGAGAACTATAAATAAATATATATATGTATGTGTGTGTGTGTGTGTGTGTGTGTGTTGAAGTTTTTCCCCACAATGATAAAGCAGGAGGGCATGGTGTTTGCACCAGGGGCAAGAGGCAGGTGAAGACCGTGTGTTCTGTTTAGTGGAGCTGGTCTCTTTCTCTGTCTGCACTTGCAAGGTGGGAAGTATGGTAGTGTTCCATCTCCTCTCTCTGCACTATGGTCTGTTATCAGCCCAGATGATGTAGGGAGATACACCAGTGTGTGTGCGCATGTGTGTGTGTGTTGTTTTGGGTTTAACTCCAGTCTGGATCTGTGTCTCCAGGAGACCCGAGGCGTTCATGTAACAGATCACAGTACCCTAACACTGCTGTTTTCCTTTTCCACTCTCAGACTGTAACCGATCAGACGTCCTCTGTCCAAAGCACAGCTGTCTCAAACAATCCACCAACTAAAATCGCTCCACAACACAAAGGAAAGATCAAGATCTAATGTAGCTACGATTTGCATCTATTGACAAAAATGTTGAAAGCTGCTAATCTTAACCTGTTAAACCTGTTTCTCAGTTCTTGGCAAATTCACACGGAATTACTTAAGCTTCCAGGTCACTGCTGTCTGTAACTCATCTTTCTTCTTTGATCATTTTCTTTTCCATTTAGATTTGTCTAGCTTAGATTATTTTCATGTGTTGTGGTTGATTTTGTCCTTGTTCAGCCTTCAATAACTTAAATAAATAACTACTATCAGGTTTGCAGGGACCAAACACTGAGATACAGAAGAGTGAAACTAGAAAAAGTACAAAATAATGTATTCTTCAGATTGCAGAATGTACAGTACCAATCTGGAATACAAAGGGTCTAGATTCAGAATGCAGTCTCTACCACTTCAACTTTTGTACCAAATTATCTGAATTTTACCTGGTTTTCACCTTGCTGGGGCTTATATTCACTGGCAAGCTTTGAGTCTTCAGCTGGCTATTCTACATATCTGACTGAAGTACAGTACATTATTGGCAGGTTTTAGTAGCTAAGGGCTTTGGCTGATAAGCGTCACTCATTGTCTCTCTCCTACTACTGAGGGTTTGATTTTAAGAGTAATGGCGTGTTATCCAAAGCAATTGTTTTGCTAAACCAGCTGCCAAGATTTATTTGATCCTCTTTTAGTTCTCCTGCTGCTGGAGCTGAGTATAGAATATAGAATATAGAATTAATATGAACAAAAAGGGGATGGACAACAGTCATCTATGATCATCAATAGGATGACATGCACCATCTAACTGCCTTTAATCTCGAGCTACAGCTGCACATGTATGAGCTGAAAGTCTTCATTTTTCCCAGCAAGTATGTGAAGGAAAATAGGTTGCTCTGAATAGTTCAACTGCTGTGGCCACCAAGAGAGAGATCTCCATTTGACCAAACAGCTCAGTCAGTTTACCCAAATGTTCACCTTTTTCCAAAACTCAAAGGCAAGGCAGGAAAGTGTAGCAGAGCTCCTTGCTCCATTGGATGTGACAATAGTCTGGTCTGCCAGGGTGCAAAACGCAACCTCTGCTCCCAAATTAGGCCATCTACTGACAATGTGATGCTGACATGCGATTACTATAAAAGCTACCACCACTTCTCCATGTACACCACCCGTGACCTCCCTCTACCTCTCCAAAAAAATCCTCACCATATTTTTCTTCTGCCATTTCCCTCAAATAGTTCTACTGTCTCCTGCACTTCTGGAGCGCCACAGGGAGCGGGGCATTCCTGAATTTAAATATATTTGATGATACTGAATGTGAATGAGTGTAGGTGCATGTGTCTGTGTGTGTGTTTGCTATGTGTAATGAGCAGCATGTGTTTCCCTTCATTCTGCAGAGGCCTGTGTGAGACATGGATGACGGCAGCCAAGTCGAGACACCCAAGTCCCTTCAAGTCAAAATTCTGATGGGCTGAGACCTCTCTGATTTAGCACCGTTGTCTCCCCTCTTGGCGCTCTCTCTCTCTCTCTCTCTCTCTCTCTCATTATCTTTTTCATTCTCATCTGATTCCGTCATCCCTTGACCTGTTGGACGCAGCAGTTGCACTCAAGGTTGTGCTGGAAAAGGGGAAGATAATAGGAAACAAAGTGAACACGTTGGTGGGCGCATAAAGGTGTTGACGTGAGGGAGAGAGAAAACACCACTCAGAAGTAACCTTTAAGCAACATGGTCATTAACACCTCCATTACAAACCATTCTGTATGAGCAGCTCTATTAGTCATTCAGAGCCCACGCGTCTCCGCAAGACAGCCATACACTTTTTTTGAACAAGACAGCAGGATAGTGGAAAAGACCTCTTTGTTTTCTTTTAAACAACAATCTGTCATCATCATCGCTACCACCAGCTGTTAGTAAGGCTCCTGCATTAAACTGATCTGCCTGAATACATTTACAGAGCAGGCTGTGAGCTGCTATGATATGGCAGGTCAAAACTGAACAGGTATCCTCAAAAGACGAATGAATTCCTTACAGGCGTCTCCACTGCTGGACATGTAATACATTACAAATAACTGAGACAATGTCCTTTCCCAGTGGTTGTCAAAATGTTACAGTTAATCAAAGTATCTCCCCCCCCTCATGAAAGCATTTGTCCCCATATCCAATAAATCACAATCTGCACAAGAGTTGGTGAATAAACAACATTAGATATAATATTTCCATAAAGTGGAAACATGAAGGTTGTTACACGATCATAATGCACAGAGTACATTGTGCTTAATGTTAATCAAAGTAAATGTTTTACTCTGGGCACAAGTAGCTCGTGGATTCACCCATTTCTTCCTGCTGTTAAACTCTGCTTTACTAATGATCAGCTGACCTCCGTTTCCCCATTGCTGTTTAAGGTACGACAGCTTAGATGGTCTTTCTTGGTGAAAACTATCTAAATTGGATACACTTTTTTTTCCCTATGCATGGCTACTGGAAATTCATCTATTAATGGTACTTCAAATGATACAGCTGTTTCATAATTCAAATGGAAAAATCAAAAAGACAAGGAGTCATTAACACCTTTACCAGGTGTAATGGAAAAAGTGATTTGTTAGAGGTCTGAAAATAGGTCCTCTTTCCCTACCTATAATTATAGCTTTGAAACATATTATCTTACAGGTATGGCTTCAAAAGTGTCTTCCACACAGTGCTAACAAGACCCACTGAAACTCCAAAAAGGAGCAGGCAGAAGCCTTAATTACATAGGTGCATATATTACTACATATCAACCGCTGCTGCTCCAATATTAATTATACTGTATAACAGACATTTTCTTCCACTCGTTTTCTTCAGGCTTAGCCCATTACAAAGTTAACTTTCGCTCACTTAAATTTTTAGCCATGTATAGCATATTTCTAATTCTTCCAATTACTGGCATAAATACCAGACAATGCAGTGTAGAAATAAATCAGCATGCACAATTATAATGTAAGATAAAATATCAAAGTGTGCATTCTAGGCTGGATGAAACATATTGGCAAAATAATAATGTGTTTGCCTGATAAAAGATGTGCAACAGTGAAAATTATATTTTTACAACATGGTTTTGTATTTAAGTTTCATATCTGTCCACTCAGAGGACTCTAATGTGAGAATTACTATCACTGCATGACACTGACGTCAATGAAAACATCTAGCCTAATGTAGCTACCCAATAACAAACAAAAACTGCTTTCTGAGTAGTACAGAAAAGCCTATGCTTTACATTTGTAGTACCAATAATACATTTAGAACAACATTATGTTTGTGCTATTTTGAATGTATTGTATTATGTATACAGCAGTTCCATTGCCATGCACTTGTTTAAAATTCTAAACCAACCATTAAACATACTTTTACAAAGAAATGACACATGTATCACTTTTTGAGTAAACATCTATGACAAATTCATGCTTTTTCTCCATTTTATACATTTCATCTGGGTGTAAATCGAGTGTAAGAAAAACTGGCCTGTGCAAATTCAAAACACAAACAAGGACCACACAGATGCACACATGAGCATACAACACACCTAAATATCTTGTGCAAATATGAGCAAAGTCAATTTCAGCCGGGGTCGTGCATGGTGATGCTGTCTCCGATATTGTAGTGGTCACGGTCTCTGTGTGTGTGTGTGTGTGTGTGTGTGTGTGTGTGTGTGTGCGTGTGTGTGTGCGCGCTGTGGACGTGAGTGGATCCAGCCAGGGGAGTTAGTGTAGGGGTGGAGTTGGAATGGGGGGGCTGTTGGATGGGCCGAGGGTTTCTTTGAAGTCTGGATTCCAATTAAACCCCTGACTGAGTTCTAAGCGCACAAGAAAAATGACTGAGGTACATGACATGGCCAGGTCCCCTCATCCAGCCAAGCCTTTCCATTTTAGCCCCTTTGTCTCCCTGCAGCTCCTAATATTTATGATCACCCCTCCTGACATAACCCCCACATCAGGCCTACTATCCCCACCACCACCCCCAATAGAACATTTAAAAAATAAAAAAAACCTGGACGGGACTTAAAAACAAGGCTGGCAGAGTAAGGAGCCAGAATCAGACCCCGAGGTTTCACTGCCCCATGCAACATAGAGAATACCTGAGAAACATCTACGCAGAGAGGGGGGAGCAGGAAGAGGCAAAACAGGACAAGAAAGCGGAAGAGGTGGATGACAAAGAAGAAGGACGGACATGTGTAGAAGATGAAAAATAACCAAGAATGAACTACTGGTGTTTATTTATGACACATTCCTGTAAGCACTTGCTTCCATTTACCGAATGGGATAAAATGCAAGAACAAATTTAAAGATCAAATACAGATAACAGTCGCCTGTGTAACAGAGGTAGACTAGCCTATTAGAAGACACAATTTTTATGTCAATAATAAAACAAATTCTTTGTCCAAAATACAGTATGCTCATTCCCACAAGGAAACTGTAGCCATGGCAGTACTGTAAGCCCATTCTGCTTTAGATAACATATTTCCTAGAAATGCACAATAGAAATATAAAGACACAACTAGCACATCTGATAAAACATAAGTATTTTTGACAAAGCAATACAACAGCAGTAATTGGCAGTAATTTGGATTTCAGCAGCTAGCCCTTCACAGAGAAAAGAGGTGTACGGAATGGGACTCTAGCACAATGCCAATTTACCTTAGACAGCACCACGATATACCTTTACAAAACCCAGTATCTGGCTGCTACTCCTCACAGTTTTGTTTTCTTTTGAAAAAGTGATGGTAAAAACAGTGAAGGTGCACCTTAGCTGGGGGACATGTTTTTGTTGAAAGCGAATGGAGAGAAATGGTTGATTTCAGAGGTATCAGTCCTGCAAGGCAACCGCAGGCAATCCATTCAGTACCTGACACAATGCCTAAAACACACTGCAGGTTTTGTTTTTACTTCTGCACCTTTTCGCACATGAATTCCATTCACTCAAGCACTCTGAGCAACACACAGTAGATAACGATACATACTCCATAATTCATTCAGCATCGAATTTCATTTCCTCTGTTTTTTTAAACATACACACTGCACACACCCTCACTCCGTACCACACAGACATACAAAGTGCAAAAGTACACGCGTGTATTCCCCCCGCCCCCCAACCACCCAAAAAACCGAGAAGTCAAACATATAACAACTCAAAGTACACACGCTAAACACACAAACATGCTCTGGAATAAAATATTGAAAAGTGTCATAGACACCTGGTCAAATGCTCCTATGATACCCAAAGGAACCACCCGGAATAAACTACTTCCTGCGGGAGAGAGAAAAAATAAATAAAAATGGGAGGCAGCAGGATTTGAGCAGAAAGAAGAGGTTTATATGATGTCTGCTCCTAGCAGAGATGGAGCTGGAGATGGGACGAAGCAGGAAAGGGTTAAGACTGGGAGCCTGCAACCTTTTATCACACTGGAGGGAGACAGGGAGCTGAGAGGTGCAGAATGGTAAATATTTCAAGATGATAGGTGACATAAACAAAAAGGTTTACTCTCATTCCCACTTTTTAAGTTGCAAAATTTGGGGCTGATAATTCATAACAGCAGTCCTCCCTGGCACGCTAATACGGCACTGAAGAATAGGCTCCTGCAACTCAACACGGGGGAAAAATAAAAAATAAAAATCTCCCCCTCATAACCAAGTCTGATTCCTCTAAATCTCAGCAATCCTGATCACAAAAGCACTAAGGTTATTTTTTGAACATCAAGGGAATTAGCATAATCAAATTGACAGTCAAACTGCAAATATGTTGCTTCTTTAAATATTAATGTGAACAAAAAGGACACTGCAGAGACGGTCTGTACATGCTATAGCTATATATAAAATGTGCAATTAAGACTCAAGAATCGTTGCTGACTGTGTTTCAAAATGTCTCACATTTTTCTCACTTTATAACATCTCTCACTCATTTGAGTATTAACTTCTTTCCTCTCGATGAACTTTTGGAAGAATTTAGTTCCTATAAATGAATCCCTTTCCTGTCTCCAAAACCGGGCCTCCACCCTGTCAGAGACACAGCACTCGGCCTCTGCTCCATGTCAGAGAGCAGTCTGTCAGTGCGCCTGTGAAAGCCAGATAACCCTTTGATGGAGAGTAGCAGTGGTTATTGTTGTCTGTACCTTCCACCTTCACTCCAACACATATGAAGATTTATCGAAGGAGAGGGCTGAGCAGCGGGAGCCTGCACTAACATGGCAGGCCACGATGGCAACAGGAAAGAAGGCAGGAAGAACAGAGGCAGGAGGGAGACACACCAGGGGGTAATGGGAACTCCTCTGACCTGCCTGTGGAGGACACAATGCTCAGGTAGAGCTGACCGTGATTATCCGGCTGACAAATAATCATGGGGCCGCTCTCCCCTGTCTTCCTCTCTAACAAAGGATGAGCAAGTTTAACAGAAGAACGCCGAGAGAACAGAAGCAGCATCTTGAAAATCATGAAGAAAATACAGAAAGTAAAGTCACATGCAAGACTGTTCGGTAAAAAAGAGAGTGTAGATCTACCGTAGTCAGTTTTTATATAAAAATGCAAAATCCGGAAATACTATATGTAATAGTTTCTGGAATACAAAGTGTGCATTTTTCTGACAGTTATAAAACCGTAAGTCTAAATTTTTCTCTTCCAAAGCAGCAGAAATAATGTCAGAAGGGCCAAATTACACTGATGAGTGCTGGAGGATAATACTGTAGCATTTCAGTGAAAGGTTGAACAGGCCAGATGAAGGAGTGGTGTGTCTGGAAAAATCATGATGCATTTTTTTTTTTGGCATGTCCGGAGACTCCCAAATGTTTCACCACAATATCGCATGTAGATGAAATGTATATTCCATGTAAATAAAATAATTACTACTTTTGGGTGGGAATAATCAAATTAAAGTGATATGAGTTTTGGTGTCAGTTAAAATGTGAACATGTGCACACACAACCACTCAGTGAAGCTACAAGAGATGCCATGATAATTGAATCTACTATTAATCACTTTCAGTTTCCTCCTGTGTTTTACAGCACATGTTCTGAACATACTCGTATAGACTCTCCTCTGTTTTTGACATAAATTCATCTCGTTTATGGCTTTGAAGAACAAATGTGCGGCAAAGTGTTACAACAAAAATGAACATAGTGAAGTGAAGCAAAGCAAGTGACTGCAATGGGAGAGGACAGAAAGAGAGATGAGATACAGAGAGGGACAGAAGGAGAAGGCACATCAGCGACTCATAGTGCCCTCTTCTGCTCACAAGCTGTATGATGCAGGCAGTTTTTCTCCCTTTTGATCCTCAAAACAAAAATACAAGTGTAAAGCACCTGACAGAGTACAAAAGTCCTGCTTCTTTCTTTACACTCTTACACAACGTATACCCTCATTTGTATGCATTAAATATAGGAGTTTCTCATGTATCTGTCTATCTGATCTAAATCACAAACTATAAACATCATCTCCATCATGCACCAGAAATAAGGATTCCAACACTAGTAAACAGGGACTCTATAAACTGTGGGACTGTCACCATTAAAATAAATACGACTGCCTTGAGCCAGCACTCATGCATGCATGACAAGCAGGTCATGTACAAAACTGGGCACAATGAAAGCATTGCAGAAAAAACAAACAAAAAAAAAACCCCGTGGGTCGAACAGTTTGGTATATTTTTCAGTCAGAGAATCGTGTATCTGCCTCCAAAATCAGCAACAATATAAGAAAGAAAAAAAAAAGGTGGCAACACAATCATCTCTATGCCCTGGAAACCCTGAGCTTTGGCTCAGTCCAGATGCAACACTTACTCCAGCTGAGCTACAACAGTCAAAACCTGCCGGACCACATGACATACATATATGATTGAACATCTGTCTTTCTGTTTATCTACCTGTTTCATGTCTCTGTATATACATCAGCAGATAGATAGTTGTAGCAATGAAAATGGATTATAAAGCTACTAAATATTATTGGAAAAGGAGAATAGCTTACTTTACTACACTACGCTTGTTCCTATACTGTATTTGTGCATGACATACTGTACCTGCATCATGAAGATCATTTTCTAAAGGCTCACTAGCTCAGACTACACTGATTAGGAAAATCTAAACAATGAAAAATATTTTTATGATCTCACATTTTGAAAATACATTTTGTGACGTTTATCGGTTATCCCGCTAATTCTATACACATTCTCTAACACAAATGAATCTCGGGGAAACATTGTAATTGTAAACTGCGCAAATTAATGGAAAATGTGTAGCTAATGAAGTTCTTGATTAGAATGCATTGTGTTGGTGAACCTTCACTGTGTCTGCATACAAAGAAACAATACACTGGCACACTTGCAGAGAATGGATACAGTATACTATATGGGTAAGTGAGGTCTTCTTCTCTGAAATGTTAAACGTGTACACAAGAAACCGACCAGACATCTGTGGTGCCGTGAAATGATGACCCATTTTTAAACCCATATTTGATTACCCGGTTTTATTAAAATTGGATCCAAAGAGACCCGTTCCCCATTTGAATTTAATGAAGGCTGTGTGGCTGACAGGAGGCTTTTGATTTATACACCGTTATTAAATCCGACAAGAGAGCCAGCCAGGTAAGCAGGCCGGCAGGAGGAGGTGGAGGAGAGAGCCGGACCCAGAATCCTGGCCCTCCACCAGGCACAGCTAGACTCGGAATCCGACAGCCCTCCTCTTCCTTCAGTCCCCCCCACCCACCTGCTCCACTCTTGAGGAGTGCAGGAGCAGAGCACAGCCAAGGACACATGCTGTGTAGCACCCCTCTCTCACATCCCTCTTCCTCCTCTGATACCTCTTCCATTATTCATATTAAAATACAGACTGATATCAAGATGAATAATAAATGCAGTCAACACAAAACAAAAGCTGGCAGACCAGTACTGTCAAGGTGGTCACTTGATAGAAACGATAATGTATTGTGTCTATTCATCTTAATGATGGGGGTACAGTTTAGACATAAATTTCAGCACTGATTTCAGCACTGATTCGGAACATTCTTGATATTGCCTTTGCTTGTATTAAAAACTATTTTCTAAATGATGTAGAGATGTAATTAATGATATGAAATTCAGTTTATTGGCTTGGCGTTGCAAATTAGGACAATCATTTTTTTAAATTAGAATAAAATAAAAGATATCCTCAGTTGTAAATACAGCTAAATAACCCATCGTGTTTAGTGGAAGAAACGCGATACCTCTCGGAGCCCTGGGTGTATTTCCTCTTTGAAACTTCAAAGCCAAAGTAGCTGTCTAAAACACATCAGCACACTTACTGTAGGAGATGCTCACACTTGCAGTCCTGAGCTACACTGCTGCTACAGATCATAATTACTCACCCAAGCTAAGACACTGGCCAAAGCCTTATACGACAAAGATGGTAGCGAAAAAAATAAGGTTTTCTGTGATTTTTTTTCCAGGGTTCAGAGATGAACGTGTGGGAGCACAAAGAATCGCTGTTCTACCTTCCAGCTTCAGGACGGAAGCAGCGAGGTGTTTGAAGCTGCCTATGCTTACTCTCAACGTTTTCCTAAATGTTAGCGTCCAGTGGAAAAGATAAAAAAGGATCAGAAACACCGGCTAGACATTTACTCAACATTGAGAGTTGAATAAATTATTATACAGTATCATCCTCCCCAATTTAAAAAAAAAAAACTGGTACAAATCATGAGAGTGAGAGACAAAAACATTCAGGGAAAAAGTCTCAGATTTCAGCCCAGTGTGCCTCTTTTAAGCTGATTAGATAAGTGTCTTTATCTTTAAATGTGTTTTCTATAAATGCTGTCATTTATTTCTAGCATTTCAGACAGCACGAATCAAAATGTCCTTGATGTTTGCTTAGTGATTAATATTGTGAAGATTTGTCACGCAGTGTTTCACAATTAATATGGGTTCAACACACTGATAGTCTGCCTGGATATTTATTATAAAAAAGAAAAAACGGACGAGGATTGCATTTTGTTTTTAATGTTTTGCTCAAGCAGAGCACTGCTGTCATGCCTGCTTTTTTTTTTAGGATGTCAGACAAAAAGAGGAGAGATGGAGAGGGAGGGATCCTGGAGGATGGGAGGGGGGTGGGGGGGGGGGGGGGGTGGAGGGGCTGCTGACATGCACTTGTCTCCAATCTCTTCGAATCCATTGCACAATTCATCTGCTTTGTCTCTACTGCCACGGCTGAGGACAATCAGACCAGACGCCCATTAGATTCCTCATACTGCCCCCCTATGCACCCCCCCCAACACCTTTTTTTCATGTGACATGCTGACTGAAGGAGAGGCAAGGCAATTCACAAGCCTCCCCAAATGGGGAAATGTCAGGAAGGGAGCCCACATCAAAACCATGTTGTCATGGAGATACAGTATGGTCCAGAAATTACAGACTAACACATAGGCACTCAGGATATACAATATATACACACACACAAGCTTTTATGCACACCCTGATAAATACATTGGCTTTGTGGACTTTTCGGCAAACAATACAAATACAGTATACAGCAGGAGAAAAGAAAAGGCTTTTGTCTCCCTGCAGTGAAATGTTTTTTTTCCACACTAAATTTTCCTCCTCACTTGAATATTTTTAGGCAAATGTATTTGAATGGAGAGATAAAAACAGTGACAACATTTACCAAGCCCTGCGATTGACTGGCGACCAGTCCAGGGTGTTTCCCTGCCTCTCGCCCAAATGTTAGCTGGGATAGGCTCCAGCCCCCCCCTGCGACCCTTCGGGATAAGCAGTATGGATAATG
>JAVQJF010089970.1:0-15437 GCA_036023855.1 Gadopsis marmoratus
TTTTAGCTTTGTTGTAAGATTTACACAGTTCAATGTAATATAAGTGTGAGCTGTTCTTCTCTAGCATAGACTGTAATGTAGTGTTTTGATGTCTTTTGTGGGTTTATTTTTTTAAATGCAGGTACTCTCAGCCGCTCCACGAGGAGATCGCGCTCCACAAGCACTTAAAGCACAAGAACATTGTCCAGTACGTCGGGTCCATCAGCGAGAACGGCTTCATAAAGATCTTCATGGAGCAGGTGCCTGGAGGTGAGACCTGTTGTTGTTGTTGCTGTTACTGTCTTTATAGAAAGGAAATGAAAGATAGAACAGGATGCACATCAAACAGCTCAAAGTCTCAAGTATCTGTATCATCTTAAATAAACTGTTGGTGGTTGTTGCTTATCTTTTTGTGTTTTCGCAGAGTGAGTGTGCTGATTGTTGTTGTACTTTTTCTGATGGTCTACAGGGAGTCTGTCTGCACTGCTGAGGTCCAAGTGGGGCCCTCTGAAGACCAACGAGTCCACCATCGGGTTCTACACGCGGCAGATCCTGGAGGGACTCAAATATCTGCACGACAACCAGATAGCACACAGAGACATCAAGGTGACCAAACAGAAGTTGGAGGGTTTTTTTATCATCTTTGTGGCGTCACTGGTTTACTGAAGGCTCATTTCCAGAATGGCATCATTTAGAGAATTAAGAGTTTAAACCACATTAGATTTTATAATGGTTTGTTTAGATTCTATGAACCCGGCTGCATTTAGGGGCTTCTTTCAATTAGCACTGACTGATAATACAGCAGTGATCCTACGCAAACTTCTTTATATGAAAATGTTTACACTGACTGTCCCAACTACTCTTTCTGGTAAGTCCGGTGGCACAGCAGATAGTAAACATAACATTTACATTTTTTTGTAATAGGTAGAAGAACCGAGTACTTAGCATGAGCATTGAGGGCCACAGTGGCTGAGCAGACAAGGATAATATTGTGTGGGAGGTGCGCTGCAAAATGCAAAAACATTATGTCAATTTAAGATAACTAAAGCAAAACAAATGAGGAACAGACTGCACTGCATCGGCGATAGACATGAGGTTTTGTAAGGCAAAGGATTTGTATTTATAGCACATTTCATTACGAGTACAGAGCAACAGGAAACGTGCAAAAGAATAAAATAATTACAAGAAATTGCAACAAGACACTGATGAGTCCTGCAGACACAAAACCACAAACACAGACAGACACCGTAAGTAAATGTAAGTCATATGACGTAAGAGCCAAGAGAAATTAGTCAACTCATTGCAGAATTTCAGTTTTAAAGCTTTGAAAACCCGCTCCTTGTGACTCTGTGCACAGTAAATCTGATTTGGTGTGAATGCATCGGTGGAGCGTCCCAGCTGCTCACACGCATTTGAGCATTTTCTTTATAGCTCTTTCTCGTTTGTCTTATGTAAAGTTCCCTCCCTGTTTTATCTCAGATATGACAAACCAACACTGATAATATTTCCATCACAGACCGTCATCATTAGGGTCAGCATCCGCTTCCCCATGCGTCCACCTGAATCAACAGCACGGTCATATAAGCATCATTAGCGGCATGTAAATGTTAACGACCTTGTTTTGGCTGGGATGTCGCCCACCTCCCCCCACATAGTGTGTTGTAACCTGCTGTTTATCGCTATCGAGGATTTGCAAGCACCTCGCATTATCTCAATGCACAGCATGGCTTTGGTATTTCAGCGAGGGAATGGGCGTATATGTTCTCATAGATGTCTTTTCAATCCGCAGGGCGATAATGTGCTCATCAACACCTACAGCGGCGTCCTGAAGATATCCGATTTTGGCACATCCAAGAGGTTGGCTGGGATCAACCCCTGCACTGAGACTTTTACAGGTACGCTCTGGCCCACTGGCTGCCCTACTCCATGCTTCTTGTTCACATAAACCCTTAAAAATGCTTGAGATGTCGGTCAAATTCCTGAAAATTTCCATAAAACGACAAGATTGGCCAGTAGTGGCCATAAATAAAGCTGAGCAGTGAGGTAACCAAGTACATGCAATGCATGTCTTTGGCTGCCACCATTTCAGAGCACTAATCCAGTCTCGGTTTCTTGGCCAGTAAGTGGCATCACTGGGAATAGCTGACTATTGCTATTCTGAGACGCTGGCTTTGTCATGACTCTGTGGTCAGATCTGGTTTGTGGCCCCGTGTGATGTCGGCACCACAACGGCCAATTGCAGCTCAGTTTGACCTCTTGGATTAGATCATCTGGCAGGACAGGGACTTTACCCTGAATGGTGGATCTCTTTCAGGAAACTGGGGTTCTCCTTTTTATAGCCCAGGCCTGCTATAAATGTGTCCCTGCCTGTTTTTAGCTTGAGCTTCTAAAAGCAGCAACTGCCGCCCAGCAAACTATTATTAGAACAAAGGAGTCCTTTCAGTGTGGAGCTGAGAATGTTACTTTGGACTGAGACGTGAATGACTGACGAACACAGAGAGGCTCTTTGTTGTTGCGCACACGAGACCATGAGCTCTTGTAACCTGATTGGTCATTTGCAAGAATTGTGTCATCAAGTCCGGACAGCAGTAACTTATTATTGGATGTAATGCAAACTGTTTTTGATATTTAAATCAGTTTCTTTCATATGCTGTTGATGTCACTTTTACCTTTACTGACTGTGACACAATGTCGTCCTTGTTTCCACACCTGAACAGTCATCCGCACTGCCCATTGTATCCTTAGTTTTGTACATGGAGCTGTTAAATGCAAAAAGAGCAAATTTGCATTGATGTTTCCTGCAGCAGAGGGCAGGCGTGACACACTTTTTCACTGCATGTAATTAAGTCAGAGTTTGATTTTTTTCCTGCACATATCTTGACAGTCACAGCCAATTATTCACAGATTTATTTATTTATTCACGTAATTGTTTATTAGGTGTCCTTATGTCATCAAAAGATGAGAAAAATCTTCTTCAAAAGCGCTGTGGCCGAGATGGGCAGCTGCAAGATAAGAACCAGACCATATAAATTGATCACACACTTTTGGTCACACCTTAAAGCAGTAGTTTGACATTTTGAAAGGACAGTAATTGACTTTCTTGCTGCGAGTTGCATGAGAGGATCGTTGCCACTCTTGTGTTTGTCTGCTAAATATGAAGCTGCAGCCAGTTGGCTTAGCTTAGCTGGAAAGCAGAAGTTCAACATTTTGGGAAACACGCTCATTTTCTTTCTTGCAGACAGTTACATGAGAAGATCGATGCCATTCTCATAGCTGTGCGTTAGGGGCGTTTAATATGAAGGCTATTAGCTTAACTTAGCTTAATATAAAGACTAGAAGCAGCTAGACTGTCTAAAGGTGGCTTTGTATAAAGGTAATAAATTTCACACACCTGCACCTCTAAAGCTCTGAAATTAACACATATCTTGTTTGTGTATTCCGTACAAAAACTGAAGTATAAAGAAAATACTAAAGAATAAAGAAATAGTCCAGCTTACGATGTGTCATTTCACTTCGGTTTTTGTACAGACGGGATATAACTGATGAGCTTTAGAAGTGCTGGCAGGTGAGTTATAGTACGTTTGGACAGAATAAGCAACATAATTTTTTTATTTTATTTATTTTTAAGTATTATTTAAAGCAAATAAGCGTATTTCCCAAAATGTCATACTATTCCTTTAAGGACAACCTTAAAGGAAGACAGAACTATGAACAATAAAACCAACGCATCCGGAGCCCAAAATTACTATACACTCTGGAAGGGAAAATTATTTGACTTATTTGTTAACTTTTTGGCTCTGAAGGACATCTGCACTAACTAACATCTAAATATCTCGCCGTCTGGCTTTGTGTTTATTTTTGTTCATCCAGGCACACTACAGTACATGGCTCCTGAAATCATAGACAAGGGTCCTCGGGGATACGGCAAGCCCGCGGACATCTGGTCTCTGGGCTGCACCATCATAGAGATGGCAACTGGGAAGCCACCTTTCTATGAACTGGGAGAGCCGCAGGCTGCTATGTTCAAGGTGAGAGACGCCGGCAGCAACGAATCCCATCATCCACACTGGGTTTTGGGTTTAATTTTAGCTAAAAGGGTTGTGGAAGGCAGGTGAACATCTGTTTCTGTAGTGACATCTTCCATAAAATCAACAGTGCCGTTGAACAGCTGCAGCTCTCAACAGAACTCAGGATGTGGTCAGCTTTTATGTTTGAGAGCTGATAACCGCTCCCCTGATATCCATGATAAAGTATCTGGTATATACAGTATATATCATGTTTTTAACATTACGTCAGTTATAGTAGAGTTTCATTCAAACATGACCTACAGTGCTACCACAGTGTATTAAGTGCATCTTTAAATTGCCTGATTACAGCTACTACTCCACTAGACCTCCATGATGGGACCAGGAGGAGTATTGTAAAATTAGCTTTTATCAGCCCTCAGACTGACAGTTTGACTGACATGTTAAAGTTATGGAAACCTACTGTACATGCAATAATGAGAACAGATGTAGTCCAAGTCTTCTTCTACCAACCTGGACCTTTTTTAAATCCACTGTGTTTAGTCCATTTATTTGCTCACTATATGCTTTTGAAAAACCTGCTAAATTCATTAAAGAAAAGAAGCGCCATCAAAAGAGCAAGTCTGACGTCTGCACTCGTCAGTTCTTCTTTTTATGGAAACAAAACCAGCGAATCAGCCGTTATGCACCTGCATTGTGTTGCCACCTGCATGCTGTAACGTGATCGAGCTCAGTAGAAACTCCAAATGTTGTCCATGCACGAACATTTGTTTGAACACAAGCAAACGTGTGTGTGGCTCGGTGAGCGGTACCAACACAGGCGCCCTCATGTTTCCAGCTTCTATGTTCAGGTGTCTTTGTTCATGAACTCTTTTACTCACTGTGTATTTGCTTTGGGTGGAAATGCAAAGTGCTCCACGTCGATGAAATATTGTTAGCCACGTGTAGCCCATTCAAAGACGGTAAAGATGTTTAAGGGTTGTCTGGAAAGCTTTACAGCGCACCTGCCAAAGCTCTGAATCATGGGATTTTCCATAAGATGTAATTTGATTTAAAGGTCTGTGAATTCACACAAGAGGGCGTAGTATGTGGCTGTGCTGAGCCTTCTTGTCAACAAAACGTGAAATCAGAAACTGGGTTCCCCTCCCATTTTTCTGGTCAAAGATCACAGAATTCCCAGAAGTGCAAGTACAATCACATCATCTTTTTCTCCTAAAGGAGCTCACTGTGTTTGGTGTGTGGGGTTGTATCAGATAGTGAAACAGTCCTTATATGCTCTTCACTCATCCTTGTGGAATGTCTCGAGGGAGGGGCATCTCCCTGCTGATCTTAAGAAAACATTCCTCAACAGCAGCAACAGGAATGTCTTATTGTCATGAAGAGTCCCCACGCTTGAACTTTGAGCATTGTTGCTCTCAACCGCTGCCCCAAGCTACAGTTCACTGGGTAAACTCTCACTTTACGCTTAAGTTGTCTCGTTGCAGTGAAACAAATGATCTAGCCCCGAGAGCAGGACATCGCAGAGTGCTTTTGAGACGCAGTGTGCATCTGTACATCTTCATTCCCTTCTGCTGCTTCTGCTCCTGCCTGACCTGGATGTGTGTCCTCTGTCTGCGTGTTAGGTGGGCATGTTTAAGATCCACCCAGAGATCCCAGAGTCCATGTCGATGGAGGCCAAAGCCTTCATCCTGCGCTGCTTTGAGCCCGACCCGGACCGGCGTGCCACCGCCCTCGATCTGCTCACAGATGAGTTCCTCACCGTCACCAGCCGCAAGAAAAAGAGCAAGAGCAGCTTCACAGGTGGGCTTTGTTCAGCTCAGCAGCTGAGAGAATGCCTTGTTGATATTTTCCTACTTCAATCTTTATTTGGGCCTCCATATAGTTATAACAAGGTGTCCTGGGGTCCACATAAGGTGATTCAAAAATAAAACTGCAATTTTATATCACTTAGTATCAGTGGAACAGCTAGCTTAGCTTAGCATTAAAACAGCCGGGCTGGCTATGTCCAACGGTAACATAATCCACCTATAAAAACACACTATTTCTTACTTGTTTAATGCTTACAATAACCAAACTAGCTCGTGGTTTTACGAGAGTACGTGTGCCAACTTATTTGAAACGGTAGTGGTGGACCTTTTTGTCCGAATCAGGCTAGCTTTTTCCCCCGTTTCTAGTCAGCATGCTAAGCTAAGCTAACCGTCTCTTTCATGAGTGGTATCGGTCTTCTCATCTAACTCTCTGCAAAAAAATAAATGAATGAACAAGCATATTTCCCACAATGTTGGACTATTCCTTTAACTGATTTGGCAAATTAAAGGGTAAATGCTAAACATTATAAAAACAATAAAAACTGCTCCGGCTATTGTGGCCGTGTTCTTAGATGTACCTAAACAGCATCTGTTAAAGAGTCGCATGCTATACCTGCTCATCATCGAATGAATAGGTGTTCATCCTCCAACCTGAACACACCCTTAATCTTCATTGTCTGGATTTGTCAATAGTCTCGGCTCTCATTGGCTGTCCACCCCGCAGCAGTGATGCTATCATGTTCCCTGGAACCGACACAAAAGATCAGAAAAAAGCTTAAAAGCTTGTGCCTTTCTGCATACTTGGAAATGTTATTCTGCCAGTCTTACATGGAAACCATGTTCTGTTCTGTAACTGCTGACACACATTTTGGTTTTCTTTTTCCCCCCACAGCTCTGTCACCGGGGTCAGGTGAGTTGCTTCTTCTTTGAGACATATTTTCCACTAGAGGGACTACTTTATAATCTGTAGTGCCATGAAACATCTGCCTGCTTTGCTGAAGAATTTCAAGGCCACAGTTTTCTTTTTTTTTTTTCTGCCAGCGGCTACCGGTCTGTCACGACTCTGCCCTTTCCAAGAACTCAAAATAGACATTGCACAACGTGACTCCTTTCCAAATGCTTCAAAATCCCCATTTCATAATGTATAAACGATGTCTGTAATTTGCTGCCAGATACATTAGATAAATCTTTTTACTTTTACTTCACTTTTACTAATTTCACCCTCCTGAAAGCTTTAGATCTCTTTGTCATGGAAGAGCAGCTCCTACTACCTGATTGGTCTCCCTCTTTCTTACGTTTGTTGTTGTGTCCTTCAGAGTACCTCCGCAGTATCTCCCTTCCGGTGCCGGTGGTGGTGGAGGACACAAGCAGCAGCAGTGAGTACGGCTCTGTCTCCCCTGACAACGACCTCAACGCCAACCCCTTTATCTTCAAGCCCAGCGTCAAGTGCTACAGCGAGAAGGATGTCAAGGGGCCCAGGTCCCTGTTCCTCAGGTAGGATGAGTTTGACCAAGACCTGTTTTGTCAAAGGGGTCACAGTGGTCTTCACTTCACCTTAAAATGACATAACGTTAGCTTATGATTGTAGTATCGATAAATACCAAGCTGATTGTCCACATGAAGGCCTTAGCTGAATTGGCTCTAATTCAGTCTCTCTTGTTTTATTTGAATAGTTTTGAAGAAGTAAAATCAGCCCAGAATTGTGAGGCAAAGTCTTTTCCACCCCGACAAGAGGAAACACTGGATAATTTTAATTTTGGGGAATATTTTGGTGTGAAAATGATCAAGTCTATACATATTAAATAGCAGTACGATGTAAAAGGTGGTATCAACTGTCAAAAAAACAACATAGGATGATCTTTGATGATTTGTATCAAAGGAGAAGATCCATTGTGTTTGATCAATCAATCACTTTTGTCCCCAAAGGGCTGGTGGCTCAGCAGTGAAACAAAAAGCACATAAACATATGGCAGAAATGAGTAACCGAGTACACTATTAAAAGTATTTCGAAATAACTATAATTATGAATAAATATAAAAAATCATAACTGTTTGTTAGACGCACACACACAGACTGTAGCCAGATATATTATTTCTTTATATTTTAGTATTGGCAGAAAAAGTATCAAAGAAACTATGAATTGCATGGATGGAAAGTCATATTTGCACCACCCCCCTTGTCTGTTGACATATTTGAAGCATGTTGCACCTTTTCTGCTCCCAAAACAGTGATGTCAAAGGAAAGGCATACATTTATCCTTACATATATTCTGAGCTTCACAAGCATGTTTGTTGTGGGAGCTGCATTAGAATTGGAAAATGAAAAAGTGTGTAGTTCTGGTCTTCAGGACCTGAATCCAATATGTTCGTTTTCTTTTCTACTCAGCATTCCAGTGGAGAACTTCGAGGACCACAGTGCGCCGCCGTCTCCTGATGAGAAAGATTCAGGCTTCTTTATGCTTCGGAAAGACAGCGAGAGACGAGCCACCCTGCACCACATCCTGACCGTGGACCGGGACAAGGTGGTGGCCAACCTGATGGAGGCCCTCACACAGGTTGGTCAAGGAAGGCACCATCAGTCAGACAGATGCATCAAATATAAAACCACACACCTCAGCCTTCCCTGTTATAGCCTCCATCCCCATCTTACCCTCCCACCTCTCACCTCCAGGGCTCTGAGATAATGAAGCTGAAGCCTCAGCACATCTCCACCCTTGTGGTCAGTCTGGCCGACTTTGTTCGCATGGCGGACAGGAAAATCATCGCCAGCACGCTGTCTCAACTCAAGCTGGAGCTGGACTTTGACAGCACCGCCATCAGTCAGCTGCAGGTTGTGCTGTTTGGCTTCCAGGATGCTGTACGTATTAAAACGCACACAAAACACCACTTAACAGAACAGAACCAGACGATTGGATAGAGGGAATTCATTTTAAATCTCTTACATTTTTTCTCAACTCGCATCCCATTGGGCTTATGATGTATTGATCTAAATAATAGCAATATGCCAACCCAAAAGCACTTCTTTGCTGCAGACAATTAAATGTTTGACTAACTGTCTTCAGCGTACCTGAGGATCCATTTTTAAGTTGCAGCAGTGAAAAGAAAAACTGTTACTGTGAGACATTATTTGTTGCTGAAATTCTCCTCACGTGCTGCTCGTTTTCTACTCTCCTGCACCTGTAACGTGTATTATCCATCCCCTTGTTGTAGGCAGCGGTGCTCCTATCCCTCTGCATAAACCACGGCCTCTGAACACTTCAGTAATATTGTTGTCATTTTACACGAGCTGCAGGGAGCAGCAGGCTGCCATGTTGCTGTTCTGCCTGCACAGAGATCAGATATAGATAACTGCAAAATACTGTAACCTTTAATCGAGGCGATAAAAGGGGAATCTGTCAGGAGTAATTGCATGTTATGTACAAAAAGGCTGATCTGCTCTCCCCCTCAGAAATGCAGTAATGCAGATGAAAAGACACAAAATCAAGTGGTTGTTTTTTTTTTATTTTTGCAAGAAGATGAAGCTCTGATGCCTCCTGTTGGTCATCGGTGCAAATAATTTACAGTAGAAGATGGAGAGTCATGCAGATGGGAAGCTTCGTAGTTTGGTTTATTTAGAGGAATTCAAAGTTCAGTAATTAAGACTGAAATATCTTAAAATATCAGCAAACATATATGATGCTTTAAAGGTCCCTTTGTGGACATTTGGTGATTGCAGCAGAGGATACGGAGGTAAAGAAAGGGCAGTAAAATTATATATAAATTTAAAAAACAGGAAATAAGGAAATATCAACTATGTTAAGTAGAATTTCAAGAATGAACAAACATATGAATAAAAATATATGAAATATGAATTTAAAAATATACGACACAAATATATGACATTTTCATTCTCTGGAAACACAGTAACGGTGTGTTTCTGACTATGAAACTCTTCACGTCTTCAGGTGAACAAAGTGCTGCGAAACCACAACATCAAGCCTCACTGGATGTTCGCTCTGGACAACATCATCCGCAAAGCTGTGCAGACAGCCATCACGATCCTGGTGCCAGGTAACATCATCAGTGTCTCCAGCAGAACCTCTCTAAATCAGTTATCACTGGTCCCTCGGGGCATCGCCGCCTGCCTGATAAATATAGGAGTTTGCCCTGAAAGCTACAGTAATCACAGATATTCAGTGATGATAGTAAAAACACCAAAATCATCCATGTGTGCACAATAGATAAGTTCTAGCACTATCTACTGTTCTGTGTTGAGTAGGGCCACTCAGCACAGGAGCATTACTGTGGCTCAAAAGTAAAAAATTAGTAGCCGCTCAAAATCTCAACTGATGTGCAGCTGAGTCTGGCAGGTTGTGTATTTTTGCAGAACTGTACAAAATATACAAAGAAGACCCAATAAATTTTGCCCCAGAGACTTGCACCAAACGCTGCATCTGTAGTGACTGTTCATAGTCACAACTGTGTTTTTGGGACAAGAAGCTAACACGGTTTGGCATGCTTGTTTCATTTTATGTGGCTTGTTTGTAATGTAACTTAACAAAAAGGCCAACAAAGCCCCAAAAGACTCGCATTCATTTTTTCTGCTCCAATATCAAGTTTTATAAACCTGAAAACACATTTTCTACTGTATCATCTGGAAAAATATGATTTCATGTCATGATTTTGACAACATGAAGTATATATATTTCTGGGGTTATTGGAGGCCTGCACCATTACGAATTTACTCCTGATTAAAATCTGTGATATATTTGAATTACCGTGTTGCCATTTGTAATTAAATTGTAAAAGCAAACGAATGCAAGTATTCAGTGATCATGGATCACTGATAACATCATGATATTAAATAATACGGCTATTAAATAAGGCTGCAACAAATAATTATTTTTTATTGTATCAATTAGCCTGTTAGGTTTTTCTCATGAAACGTTTAGTCTGTAAAATATCTGAAAAAAGTGGGGAAAAAATAACAAAGTCTGAATGCTGCATCAGAAGCAATGATACACTATATTTCCATAGCAAATACATAATCAAACAAAGTGCATCCAGTTTGATCATCACCACTAAAGTAACATCCTGTGTCTGTGCTCAGAGCTGAGGCCTCACTTCAGTCTGGCCTCAGAAAGTGACCCGGCAGACCAGGACGACGACGACGATGACGACGCTGAGCCGGAGAGGAACTCCACCCACCAGAGCCGGGTGCCTCCTGTCGCCACTCACGATGACACCGTGGCCACGTCGGGAGTCAGCACGCTCAGCTCCACCGTCTCACACGAGTCCCATAATGCACAGCGCTCTGTGAGCATGGAGCTGGGCAGGATGAAGCTGGAGACCAACAGGTAGCCAGGAACATTTACTGTGCAGCAACGGCATCTCTTCAGCTTTTCGTTAGCGTTCACGTGTTTCATTAGCAAGTTCATCAATTATTCATAACTTTCTCTGTTAATAAAATAAAAATAAGTCCTCCCTCTGACATGTTTTGACTCCAGGCTGCTGGAACAGCTGCTGGAGAAGGAGAGAGAGTATCAGGCCATCCTGCAACAAGTGCTGGAGGAGAGGGAGCAGGAGATCAGACTACTGAGGCTGCGATCTGAGCCCGCAGGTCTGTGCTTTCATCTAATTCACCTTTTTACACTTCTGCTACACTGGCACCGCTCCTGCTGCTAGTACCGGTCTGCCTTTACATTTTACAACCAGCTGATCTGTAATAAATAAATCACAGGGTAATTAAAAGTGCAGAGACATACTGTACATTACTAAGATTCACTGAGTTTGCATCAGACTTTTTTCCCCTCCAGCTCACTGAATAATTTATACCTCCTACAAATTGTGTGAATTTTAATTTTAATTTGCTGATCTGAGATTCCAGGATGATAACACCTATTATACATGATGATGCAGCCCGTCTTACTGATGTGATGACATTGCTGTGTCTCCTGATGCTTTTTAAAACAAATGTTGTGCAAAAATAATCATTAGTTGCGGTCCGACACAAAATAGTTAAATTAGCTCCACCTCGACCACCTACAACAGTAAAGTCCTGCTTTTACATTAATGCATGAAAACCGTTTCTAAAGGAGTCTGTATTTTCTGGCAGACGTCCCCACATCATCAGATGGTCCAGAGGAACAGACGAGTCCACCTGCAGAGAGACACGAAGACCCCGATCTGAGCTGCTGGCTGAGGCTTTATGGTGCCGACCAGGACGCTGTAGACAAAGTGAGTCCCCACAGCACCAGATATTCTATAGCACACACTTGAATCACTGAGGTATTTAGAGCTGGTGTTCTGTTTTTGTGGTGGTTGTTTCGGCATCTCTACGTTGAAGAGGAATATGTCATTTTACACTGCCCTTTTTAAAACAATGTTACTAGGTGTTTTGCAACTGGATTAAACCATAAAATACACAACAGTGTAAAGCGTTGTACGGTTCCAACGAACAGCAGCTAATCTAAGAACTAAGGCTTCTTGAATCTCGTGTAACGGAATGGTTTAAGTACAGGAGCATGTTTTCAGTCCTCAGTTCGTGCATTTTGTTTTTCTAGATACTGAATGAGGAGTACACGTTGAACGACATCCTCCACGATGTAACAAGAGACGATCTGAAGAGTTTAAGACTGAGGTAGTAAACCTTTTTGTGCGTGTCTGTTTTCAAGGTGATTGGTAACAGTTTCACTTCTGTATTCAGTATTTAGTCACTAAAATACATGCTGACACTCGCATTTAAAAAGCACCGCAGCTCTCCAAATACCAGAAACACAGAAGTGAAGCTGTGACAACTCTCTTTGTTGCATAACAGTTTGTATTTATGTTTTCTGGTTCTTTCTCTATGTTTGCACAGGGCAACTCAAAGCTTCGGCGGCAGCAAGAGCTTTCATTTTCAATTTGACTTGTTTGATTTCTCAGAAATCTTAAAAGTTGTTGTTCATAAACAAACGTGTAATTTCCTCTGATAGGACTCGCGTGACACTGTGCGCACAATTGTTTTCACAGTTTTGTTCTGGGTGTAGTTCTCGAAACCTAAATGTTTGCCCTGCTCACGAGCTGATACTAAATCTGAAGTGTGCAGGAACATTCACATCTGTAAACATGTTCATTAGCTGCCTGCTGCTACTTACAGTTCTCATCTCCTTTTTAAATCTCTCCCATGTGTGGCAGCATATCAGCTCATAGTATATCATGTTCACGCGAGAGTCAAACTCTTACCAACCTTAATTGAAACAAACTCTTAAAGCCATTACTGTGTGTATAGGATTTGTACATTCCTGCCTTTAATGCCCCCCAGTGGTAGTATTAAAAACGACATGGTGGCAGACAGAAAATACACACCACATCTATTGACGGTGATAGTTCAACAGGACAAGGTTTTTAAAAGCATTGAATTCAGTTTCCTCAGAAGGCTTATAAAGAGTTAATTGTTAGTTTTCTGTCGGCAGTAATGTTAGTTATAAAATGTGTTTGTTTCCGGGTGCGACAGTGGGTGGCGTGGACAGGAGGTTGTTCAGTTTGTTTTTTTTCTGGAGACCTTTAGCAAGCATCGTCACTATTGTTAGTAGCTACAGTCGGAAGAAAGTTATTTTTATAAAAGTTACCTCCTGAATTTTTTTTTTATTAATTAATAATATAATCCATCCATCCATTTTCTGTCACTTTTCCGGGTCCAGTTTGCATTAATTAAATTAATTATATCATTAGGAGTATTGCCCTATACTGGCAGGAGGTACAGGAAAACAAACATGATATAAACATAAATAATTCTATTCCATATCATTGCTATTGGTTTTCCATCATACTTTCATACATTGGCCGGTTTGACTGTGTGTACAGGTGTTAAAGTGCATTCTATGTGGTATTAAAACGCCTTAAATTGAATGTACTAAACTACAGAAACCTTGTTATCTGTATTTAGTAAAAACCTTGCTTCATGCAGCATTAATTGGCACATGTTGTGCACATACATGTATAGAAAGTGATTTCTGAGTCTCAGGACAAAACACACAAAGTAAAAATGTTATAATGGGTAATTATAGACAACAATCACTGACAACATGAAGTGTAATTTCTGTTTGTTACGTACGTTAGGTAGCAAACTCCTTATTGTATATTGTAACCTAACAGTCTTTTCTCTCTGTCCTATCAGAGGCGGGATCTTGTGTAAACTATGGAAGGCCATCACAGACTACAGGCAGAAGCCAACCTGAGGCCTTAAGATGGTGACAACCACTCAGAGAAGTCAGCCAGGTGCTTTGTCCCAACACCTCCAGTATTTCTCCTCTTTACCTCAGTATTTATAAGAGCAAGACTTTTAGGAGAAAGACCTGTGTTTGTCATGTGCACAGAGCAGCTTTCCACCCAGACAAGAAACTCTTTCACTGGTCTTATGGGAGTGTTTTTGATCATTTTGAAAATTAAAACAAAAGGTCACTTTGAAAGCAACAATTACTGAGGTGCCACTAGTATTGCTGTGCCGGATGGACAATATTTTGTTACAGGTGCGTTAGAAATGTCAGTTGGTGGGAAAATCTGTTGTTAAAATCATGAAAAATGTCACAACATTTTCTCCGCTCTTTACAAGATGTAACGTTTACAAAACTGGAGACTGGCCATTTTTTCTAATTAAAGCCTGAGATACAAAATACTACATTCAAAATCATTTGTACTAATGTTTTTATCATAGGCATCTTATCACTACTCTATTTAAATGCATTTTTAATTTAAATGTCATGGTAAGCTGAAGGATGTCAGTGCATGGCCTGTTTTTCATTTTATTTTTTATCCAAACTGAGACTTATTTAAATTGCTGAAGCTTTTTTCACCTTTCCTTTTATAACACGAATCTACATTTTATTTTATTTTTTTCAGAAATGTGTAAATATTGTTGCAGAGTTATATGTGAACGACATTCATGTCCTTAAGAGATACATTGATGAACATAGTCAAATCTCCGTGTAGATTGGACCGAGTCTATAATGAACACATTTGAAAAATGAATTGTAAAGTATTGTATTTTCTAGTGTCACAAATCATACGAGATAATATTCCGTTTGTATTTGAAAAGATGATTTGCTCCATTTTTATCGTTGTACACTGACAAAATTGTGCTTATCTTGCTCGTGTAGATCTGATCGATCATTCAGTCAGATGTATGTTGTAATGAAACATCTGAAATGCAAACAAATATCACATGGAAGAGCCTTGACCTGTCTTTTTTTATTTTATTTTAAAAACATGATGTCAGAAATGGGGAAAATAATCGTGAGCAGTGTGTCCGTTTTTGTTTCATATCTAAGATGATTCGAGATTTTTGTGTCATATTGCTAAAATTAAACTTTTCATCTGGAAACTATGAAAGAAATGTGTTAGAAATATTCTGTTACGAATGCGATTACAGGAATAGAGGAAATCCCATGGAGAAAAGTTACAGTTCGTACTTGTTATAAAACATGAGATATATATAGATATAGATATATATATATATAGATATAGATAGATATAGATATAGATAGATATATATAGATATAGAGATATAGATATACTGTTGTTTTTTGTTATTATTATTCATTCATTCATTCATTATCCATACTGCTTATCCCGAAGGGTCGCAGGGGGGGGCTGGAGCCTATCCCAGC
>JAVQJF010089986.1:0-20843 GCA_036023855.1 Gadopsis marmoratus
GGGGGATCATTAGTTTCCAGCAGCAATGCAACGTGAGTACCGCAGTTTCTGCTTTTACCTTGAAGCTTTTCACTCAGACTGATCAGGTTTTGTAAGAAACCGGCTCGCTTATACGACACTGCAGATTCTAGATCAGTTACTTCCTAGATCAGCTAAACGTTTGGCCTGATCTGAGCACAGCTGTGGTGCACATCTGTACCTGCATCTCCCCGCCACATGTGGACAGCTGCTCGCTCGCGACAGGGTGCGACGACCCGGCAGCGCGCGTTACAGGGGATGAAGCGGGAGCCTCGGCCCCACGTCACGTCAAACGAAATGTCCGCATTCAGCCGAGAAATATTCGAAATCGGATAAAATAAGATAAATAAATAAATAAAGCCGACAACAGCTGAGGATGCTGACGGGGACGGACGGCGCCCAGAATGTGCTGCAGCAGCCCGATCAGAGGGAGGCAAACACCGCTTTCCACTTGTGTTTTGAGCGACAACATTTAGCCTCAGACAGCCAAGTGGAGACGGGTGGTGTCTTGGACGAGGAGATGACGGTGCCTGGGAACAGACAGACCAGGCTGGGAGGAGGGGCGGGGCCTGACAGGGGATTAGCCCAAATCAAGTTTGGAGGCATTGTGTCGAGTCCCTTGTCCGGTTATAAGCACTCAGTCATTTGGCTGAGGATGGGGTTTGTGACCAGACGGTCCTCGTCGACACGTGAAAGGGTGTGGTGTGTCCAACTGTTGCCTTTTCCCTTTCAGGATCCTCTGCTCCCTCCCCCCCCATGGATGCAGCAGTTGCAGTAATTTTTGTCAGTTTGTGCAGCACTAAGTGCATCAGATAAATTCATCCTGGGCATTAGCCACGATTGCACGTGACAAGGAAGCGCACGCGAGGAAAGGACAGAACAGTGAATTGATCGGTAGATTAATCTGCACTGAAAGTAGTCATTAGTTGCACCCTTCCTTCCTTCCCAAGAGACCTTTGGTTTTGCTTTTGGTTGCTGAGAAGGGGAAGCCCACAAGCGTTCCCTACTGGATGAAATTGACTACGACAAATGTGAAAGTGGTAGTTTAGCACACCAGGCAGGAGATCTTATTTTTGGACACGTCCTGGATGAAGAACTCGGTATGCCTCGATGACAAATGATTGATGAGGGGTTATTTCTTCCCAAGCTTTGTCTGAGGGGAGGCCCCCAGTCTCACACTCTGAAAACCCCCGATGTAACATATTTGTCACCGCCGAAGAGAAACAGGGGCTGTCACAGCAGAGCTAGATAAGACGCCTGCATCCAGCCTTAGTTTGGGATCTAAACGTGTTGGGCTCAGCTCATGTGATGATATTGCATCAGACCAAAATGGTTTGAAAGGAAGAAGGGGAAATAAGGACGTAGGGGTTTTTCTAGTCTGACGTTTGAGGCTATATTCATCCAGATGGAGGCTATAAGTGACTTGAGTGCCTGCCTCTTTTTCATACTGCTGGAAACCCACAGCCACTTGCAGGTGTGTCCTTGAGGAATCTGCAGCTGCATTGGAAGGAGAAGGCGAAAATAAAATGGCAGCTTTGCATGTGTCCATGTGAGCAGCGGTGAGTTCACCCTGTGGCAGAGAGACCTTCAGGCCTCCGTAGGACTCAGCAACTCGCGGTGACTCATGACTGACATAAGAATTGATTCTCTTTTGCGACAGTGATGACAGAGCGAGGTGATGGCTGCTGATTCCTCAGAGGTCAGAATTTCAGGAATGCTGGCACTTTCGTTCCTGTTCGTTTTTTTTAGAATTGACACCTGAAAGATAAAACTTTACATGTATATATTTTTTTCCATTCTATATATTGGAAGGTGTGCTTGGCAAATGTCTGTCAAGCGTGAAAGCGTGATGGCTAATATTTTCGTTCCTGCCCTCCCGACGTCCCTGGAGCGCGGTACTTTCCACTTAGCCAGAGCCCAGTTGTCCCTGACGGGCGAGTCCACGATGGGCCCCTGCCACAATAGGCAGACAAAGCTGCTGGTATGTGTTTTCAGCGCCCTTCAATAAACAACTCAGGCCTGTGATTCACCAGAGAATCACAGTCGCTTGAATGAGAGGGGGCGTCATGGAGGTGTGGGTTTGAGGCTGGCCGAGTGGCGATGGCTTATTGTTTAGGAGGCTTTGACGTGTTTCCTGTGATGAGGTGATGGCAAAGGCAGGAAGGAATTCTCCCTCCAGCTCTTTTGAAAAGGATCGGATCACCGTTTTGCACACGGTAACGGAAATCCAGCTATCGATGCCCGTCACACTTGGCTTTGTTCGTCTTTCACGCCCTCATATCTCAAAATATTGTTTTGTAATCAGATAGAATTCTATCTACGTGGCTTTCTTCTCATTTTGAGAGGGTGGAGCCATGGAAATGCTTGTTTTTTAATCCATTAGTCACAGCAAGACAATGGTATCTGTAGCAAGACCGTCCACTCTGACAGCTCAGCGCCGTATATCCCCCACACCGTTGCCATACAACCAAATTTTGTCAACAGAAGAGTCGTAGTTTAGACAAAGGCAATATTTGTTTAGCAGCTCATAAACTCATCTACAAAGGTTGATCATAAGCAAGCCATGGCTAAATACAGTATAGAGTGGTCCTTTTGAGGCATTTCCTGTCAGAGTGTTATGCATTTTTGTACATTACAGTTCTTACTTTTCTGTTTAGAGTCACTTATGTCTAAATAGCCTGCACAACAGGAATAGATGCGTAAACGTAATCCCAACTACAACTGCTGGAAAAAGTACCGTGACCTGGTTCCAGCAGCACTCGGGTGTCAGTCTTGTGAGCAGTAGAAACTGCCAGCTGTCACATGTCGGTGTTGCAATTAGACCGGGGGAGTAATCCTTTCCTGGTCTTTTTAAAGTCACATTTTTAATCTTGTTCCCTCTCGAACCAGGCTTGAATCTTACTCCAAGAGAGTGTTTGTGTCCAGTTTTGTCTTTCACGAAAAAGTCGAGTGTAACCACTGTCAGTTGCATCAATATGTACACATCACATTATTTACAACAGAGAACTGCCAAGAATACGGTTACATTTTAGCCAATTGGATCCATATTTCACTTCCTAGACGTATGATCGTATGAATATAGTGACATAATTAATCAAATATATCTGTGTTTGTCAGATGATGTGGATACATGCTACAAAGAGGACTCGAAACGAACGCCGATACTTGCGAGTAACCGAATGTACTAAAAAAGTCCATTGACAGAAAACGACAAAAAGCAACTATTTTGATAATCGATGAATCGTTTGTTATTTTGTAAGCAAAATAATTTTTTTGCTTGTAGGATTTGCTGCTTTTAACTATTTTATATCGATGTTAACTGAATATCTAAGTTTTACGCTGTTGGCTGGACAAAAGAAGGCGTTTGACGACGCTACTTTGGGCTTTAGGACATTTTTATCTGCCATTTTTCACAATTTTCTGCCATTTTATAGACCAAACAAACAATGAAACTGTTTACTGGGAAAATAATCCATGGATTCATTGATGATGAAAGTAAAAGCCCTGTCACTCCTCTCTTTCAGTGACCGTGTGTGAGACCAGCGCCACGTCTGAAGCCGTGGTGATGGAGCCTCCCAGAGCAGCCGGCCTCCTGGAGTCGTCCTGCGGAGCAGCCGACGGAGCAGCCGACGGAGCAGCCGACGGAGCAGCCTCCTTTGACGGCATTGTGTTTCAGTATGTCCACACAAACACCTTGACACCACTGTCTGGGCAGTTTTGGTTTCCCAATCTGGGTGTTGGAAGGCGAATCTAAGGGGTCACAAGGTGACCAATAATTTAGAAAATAAGAACAAGCGCATGTTCCTGCTCCATGAATATATGTTGATATCTTTAAGGACATTTATGTTTGCTTTTTTACTTGTAAAATACTGAATAGTTTTTACATCTTGCGACCTGTAAACATGACTGAATAATATGAATCGACTTAAACTATTCCAGTATGTAAAAACATCACCTATAGCTTGAACTGCTCGCAGAAATATGTAACCTGTTTTTAAAAGATCACAAGCCGAAAAGGGTGGGAACCACGGGTCTAGAGCCAGATGTTTGCCAGATGATTGCAGTATTACTAGCTTGATAGCTAGTCTGGGGCTCTTTTAGTAGAAGAATAGCGTCATTGTCACTAAGATTTAAATATGATAGGGAAATTACAGGTTGCAGGTGGCAGCCAGGTTAGAGCTCCAGCACTCGGTAGTAGTTCACATAATGTTAGTTCCTGTGTAGTGTCATGTCAGCGTAATCGTAGTGGTTTTATCACTTTTGCGTTCTTTTGCATTCACTGCACTAATAATATAAACTTTAGGTTGAAGCTATTATTGTGATTGCTTACGAGATCAGTTGAGTTGAAGGCGTAGCATGTACTTTCAGGATCATGGTGAGCCACAGTTTTCCCCACGTGCAGGGCCAGGTCTTTGCCTCTGGCTTTCCCATCAGACGTGTCGGTCTCTTTGGGAATCCATATGCCAGCTGTCCACTCTTTCCACTGCCTGGGTTAAGCGACGTGTTCTTTCATTTCCATTTCTCCAGTGAGTCTTCAGAGGAAGAGTCTGCAGGGGAAAGAGAAGAGGAGGTTGGTGCACATGACGAAGTCGGCAGCAGCACCAAGACTACAGAGGTCCCCGCTGAACAGAGCTCAGACTCACAAACAGGTGAGGGCTGAAGAAACGCCGGCAGGTCGTGTTTACTCTTTCTTCGTCCCTCCTTGAACTGTGAGGGTGGTGCAGCCGGATAAAAACTATGATAAGAAGCACAACTGGGCTAAATTCGGGTGTTGGATCCAGTTGCTGGATTTGCTGTAGTTGCTGAAGTCAGCATTAGTGAACCTGTTTTGTCTCTGAACTTTTTTCCTGAGGAAGTTGGTCAAAAAGAATTGCCTACATTCTTTGGCAGAACAACTTGACTTTCCTTTTCCTGCCTTCAGTCTGCACTTTGACATTCCTTCCTGACTTAGTCACTGAGGGGAAAATACATTTAGTTATTATTCCATGATTTTTGTTTGCAAAGTGTGAATATGGTAGAAGACTGGATGGATAATTTTCTTTTATTCTTATAATTTCTTGTGAGTTAGTAGGAGGAGGAGGTTAGGAGTACTAAACCTGTTAAATAGGTTATTGCATTAGTTTGTTTTTATACGATTATACACTAAAATCATCTTTGTTTGAACACTCACCGTACATGTCTGCTGCTGGTAGAGTCCATCTGGTCCGTGTACTAATAACCAGCTGCTTGTGTTTGGTCATAAAGCCACCATCATCTAGTTCCTCTATTTGCAATATGGCACCATCGCATATTGAAAACATTCTGCTGGCTGTTACTTTCTTTCGGGTTGTAAAAAACACTAAGTCGAATTGGTTGCTTTTCCCCTTTTCTAATCGACTCTTTAAATGAAATCTACTGCTTATTACAACTCAGGTTTTTATTTTTGTAGCTCGGGCCTAACGGTACGTCCAGCGGGCGAGAAACATGGTACATGGTAGAGATGATCAGACAGGCTGTAAACAAGCCAATCTAAACTACTTTATTTAAAGGTGGAACCAAAGGTTAGAGCCAGTGGCGATCATAGACTCAGGGCACCGCGTCCCCATAGAAATGCATTCAGTACTGCATTAGATCAATTGTGCTTGATCAGTCGCCATTACTCTCAGACTCAGACTTACGGAAGGGGCCCCGCTTAAGGCTGTTTTTTGAGGCAGCAGGGGTGCACTGTATAGTGCCTTTATGTGAGGTTTAAGGGCGCTTAACATTTGTCTGGTTTCCCCCCGCTTGAAGGTGCACTTCTGAAAATGTTGCTAATAATCGCTCACAGGAAACTGTGCACAGCCGAGGCCAGTGTAGCCGTTTAAAGGTTGAACCGGGAATTCATTCTGTAAACTGTGAAGGACGTTTTTACGATGGCTATTAGAGGTCGATGTTTCACTGCTTGCTTTCATTTTCTCTTTCTCTTGGCTGACACGAGTTGTTTTGTTTACAATCTGTATGATGATATGACGGCTCGTGTTTCTGACATCTCAACATTTACTCACAATGTTATTGTCACCAATCGCACTGATGGCCAGAACTACAAAAATTAAACCCCATGTTGGTTTTTCTTTAACAGCAATTTACAACAGTTTAAGATGGTGTTATTAATGCACTCAGTTTATCACAACATCTCTTGGTTTCATGTGATAAACGTTTGTTTCTCCATGACCGTAAATAGCCTACACGGTGAGTGGCATCTCTGCTAATACGATAAATACTCACATGGAGATTCCAGCAGTTCGGTTCTGGATGGAAAGGAGTTCTGTCATTGAAATCTCCTGACAGCCCTTTGCTTATTTTTCCGAATGTCTTCACATCTTCCAGTGAAAGCCCAGCGCCCAAATTCCCTGCTGGTGTCGGCAGCAGGAGAGCCCAGGCTGTGGACGTCGCAGCGTGATGCAGAGGTGAAACTGAGGATCGGGGACTCTGGTCTGGCTGCTGAGACCCCTTTGACCGTCGACCAGATGTTCACCTCCGCTGTGGAGCGCTTTGGAGACTTTACAGCTCTGGGCTGGAAGGAGGGCGAGCAGCAGAAGAGCCTGAACTACAGAGAATACTACAAGAACTGCCGCACCGCCGCCAAGAGCTTCCTTAAGGTACTTTTTTTATTTAAGTAATCTAGTATAAACAGCAGTCATACTGTATATACGAAGCATCATCTTTACAGTTGTATTCTAATTCTTTTTTTTTATTAGGATTTTATCAGTGCAAACCACCAAACCAAAGGTTTTATTGATTTTCGTGTCCATGGTGTGTTTATTTTCAGCTTTTTCAGCGTGAATAACACATTAGAGCTGGAATAATTTGTTGATTTAATTTCATAATTAATCGACAGAAAATGTATCCGCAACTATATTGATAATAATTTTTTAAGCAAAAATGCCAAACACGCTAGCTTCTCCAGTGTGAGGGGATGCTGCTTTTCTCTGCTTTTATATCGTTGTAAATTGAATCTCTTCGGGTTCTGGAGGGTTCGTCGGACAAAACCACAACATTGGAATATGTCGCCTCGTGCGCTGGGAAAGCATTATGGACATTCTTCACAATTATCTGACATTTAAAAGCAAAATTACTAATCGAAAAATATTGGCAGAAGACTCAATAAAGAAAGTCATTGTTAGTTGAAGCCCTAACATACGCTGAGTGATGTAGCTTGTATAAGTGCATTATTTCAGTTTTTTAATTTGTTGCATACACTGTTAGGTTAAGTGGAAAACCAGCCAAATGGTTCTGGAAAATTATGCCACACAGTTTTGCGCAATTACAGAAATTCCGCGGGGTAGTCGTCGCTTTAAAAGTGAGGAGAGAAATATCTGGTAAAAGTGTGTGCTCTTTTGTTTGTATTCACCCTGAGCAACAATTCTCCTTCAGCATCTGACGGTCTGTTTTTCTGCTAAACAACTGACTTCTGTTGTCTTTGCACTAGAAAGTGCATTTGATTTCACGCCAAGTCCGTCTAGACGCACGACGCAGCGCGACGGATTCGTGCTGAAATGTCAGCGAGGCAGCTCAGGACAGGCCTCAGCTGTTCATACAGGACAGAGCACCTTATTGTTTGCTGTGAAACCCAACACAGTTAGTCAGCATGGACACTCGGCAGGGGTCGTCGGCACACACACACAAAGACATGCTGATGCGTGTCTCCCTGTACTTACACATACAAACTAACCTGAACTCGATTCCCCCACACATGCCGACACACGCTGTGCTTGTTCTAGACACAAAGGTCCATGATGCAAAGCTCACAGTATAACAATGAGACACTCTCAGTAGTTAACAAAGCACACTTATGTCAGCGGTACGTTTTGCACCTGCAGCCATCGAGCTTCAGATGTCGAGACTCGTATTATATTTCATCTACGGTACTAAAAGACTTCATGAGTTATGTAAAAGATAATTACCAGTGTTGAGCTTGGTATCAGTTTCCGTTATGGCCGTCTTGTGTACGTTTGGCTGTATATCCGTTTCCAACAGAGCTGCCGGGGAAATGCACTTGAAGCAACCCTGAGCTCTGATCACTCTGTGGATCAGCAGATCTGCTGCTGGCAGTTCAAAACTTCATGTCTTCAAATGATAAAAAGGCATAAAGACAAACTTTGTCTTAGACTGATTTCAGTGCCCACGTGAAAGCGTTTCATAAGGAAGGAATGGTTTTTTTTTGTCTAAGATCGCAGTGGACACTTTAAAGTTTCTTCTTAAAACATGAAAATAAGTGCATGTAGTGTAACAATGGTAGTAGCAGTGTTTACATTGTTTATTTCTCCAAACTAGGGATGAGACCTTTACTACATGAACCACAATGTCAAAGCTGTCCCCCTAAAATATTCAGAAATGAATAAATAAAACAGCCAAGAGGAAAGAGAGATTTCACTCTACCTGTAATGTCCCAGCTAAATGATCAAATGGATATAATCTGAAAATAGATGTGCAGGACAGCCCGCTGTTGTTTCTAGCATTAGTATTTTAAACAATGTGTGTTTTTGTGCTTCTCCAGCTTGGTTTGCAGCATTATCACGGCGTCGGCATCCTGGGCTTCAACTCCGCTGAGTGGTTCATCGCTGACATTGGAGCCATTTTGGCAGGGTGAGTTTCATCTTCATCTCTGGATTTACGAGTTTATGTAATAGTCAGTGACGAGCGCAGTGTTGCCTCACTCACAGTTTCATTGCCAGCACACACACACGTACGTACGTACGTACATACGTGTGTGTGTGTGTGTGTGTGTGTGTGTGTGCGCGCATATCTCTTGCATACCTGAGTGGAGCAGCTCGAGACTTGACAGACGAGTTCACCAAAACATAACTTTGGGTGTCATCCAGTTCAGCAGGTAGCCTCTTAGCGTGAAGACATCTTGATTGAAAGTTCCGGTAATATGCCAAACAGGAAGCCAATGTGACCTGCAATGATAGAAAGCAACCAAGTACATTTACTGACGTACTGTACTTAAGTATAATTTTGAAGTACTTTACTTGACTATTTCGCTCCATTATGCTACTTTATACTCCACTATGTTTTTCTAACAGCTGTAATTACTAGCAATTTTCAAAATAAGATTTTACATTTTAAGTATATAATCTCAGAAAATAGAATATGAAGACAAACGGTATCGGGTTGAAGAACCTTGTCACAGGTTGCAGATGTCTGAGTTGTTAGCAATTCCAACAAAGAGACATTTCCCCTCTAACCCTCTCAGATGGTTTCATTTAAATAAAAGCTTGAGGCCCAAAGAAGTTAAATTGTCCAATATTTCACAAAGAGCAAAGTTTAGAGAACATCATCTTTGTATCACAACTTTGTGTTTTCTTCTTTCCTCTCCCATTAATAATGCCACGACCCCTCAGATTTAGCTTGTGACCCTTTTGGAGGGGCCCGACCCCTAGGTTGGGAGCTACTGGACTAAACCTAACTGTATGTAAAGTACTTGGCTACTTTACTTTTACTTAAGTACAGTATTTAAATGCAGGTATTTTACTTCTAATTGAGTATTTATCAATTAATGTAAGTAACGGTTTTGAGCACCACTGATGAATGAAGCGCAGCTCACGTTAAAATATTCACAGGCCTCTCTTCTGCGGTGCTTGTATAAATACTCAGCGTGGACGGCCCCAACAGAAATAAAGCCACGTGCTTCATTCAGTCAGCTAAAAAGGGACAAAGAATTTGAGAAGCCTTTTGTAATTAAGAAGCTAATCTGTTGATTGGTCATAACCCGATTTGCCTCAACTGAGCGCCTTACATCACCACACATCTATTACGTGACGTTGGGGGTTTTCACTCTGTCTGCACAGTTTGAGCTGCGATTATGGCGACATTTTCTATATTCTGCAATTCCTGGAAGGCTGATAACAACAGCGCATTGAGGGTAAATGAGATTGGTTGTACAGCAGATACAGTACACGCCGTACCTCAACCTAAAGCTGTAACACACATGCTGATGCTGTTTGTGCATTCCCACACCTACTTTCTGCTCTGTGCTGATGCATGGCAGTAAGAATGTATTCAAACTACCGTCAACTAGTCAAACCGGTCCTGATGAGCCAAATCATATCTTTTTGTTTGATATATTAAGTAGTAGACTCACGTTGCTGGAAAGCTGCTGCAATGCTGCTAGGTCAGGTAGTTCTTATTGTCCCAGCTTCACTAGTGGGACAAAAATGGAGAGAATAAGGAAAGTTAGTGAAGTACTTAACCCTTTTCAGCTAAAGTCTCCTGCCAATCAACTTGAATGGAAACAGTAAGACCCAGTACAGATGAATGTAGGTCTGATCAAAGTTAAGCAAACGAATGATGGAGATGGTTTTGGGACATCAGGTCTCACTGTTATTTAAATGAAATATCTCGTTCGGAGGATTCTACTCAATAGCTCCTCCAGAGTAGCACAAGGGCAGAGTTGAATTTGAACCTTACGTCTGACTTGTCCTTTGTCCGTTGCAGTGGGTTTGCTGTGGGCATCTACACCACCAACTCTCCTGAAGCATGCCAATATGTAGCAGAGAACTGCAAGGCCAACATCATTGTGGTGGAGAACCACAAACAGCTGCAGAAGATCCTTCAGGTGAGATCAGAATGAGTGATGCACTGCATATAAATACAGCGGACAACTATGAAGTGATGAGTCTGCGTCCCAAGTTCGTACTACACACAGTTTACAGTATATACATTCTAATCTTTATAGTAAACTGTTTTTGCAGTTAGAATACACAAAGTCAACACACTTAAATAATTTATTACCAGGAAATGAGACAACACTTGCTTATGTCACAGGCAATGAAACTGAAAGAGACAGAAACTGTGTTTTCAAAAATAAAGCAGTTATTTTGGGGGGTCTTGAGTGTGGTTCCCCCCCCCCCCGGAGCTGTGAGCATCTTCTGTATTTAATTTTGTGTATGTCTACAACACACTCAAAAATCAAGGGGTTTTGGTCTGCATACTGACTTCATTATTCTTATCAAAATGATTTATTTTGTAATCTTTTCAGTGGGAACACATCATTCTTTATTTGATTTGGGACACTACTAGAGCTTTCTGCATCCTTAATCTTTATTTTACTTTTTAGAGTCCAGTACAAGTGATAGAATTTGAGAACTTTTTATAGCCAGCGGTGTAAAAATGACACACGCCTTCTTGTTGACTATTGCCTGCAGTTATGTACTCATGAGATTCTGTTTGTTCTCAGGTTGAGGACAAGCTGCCGCACCTGAAGGCCATCATCCAGTACAAAGATGCACTAAAAGAGAAGAGACCAAATCTGTACACAGTAAGCAAACAATCAGTTTATGAGAAACAAAGAGACTTACTTAATTCAACAAGCATCCTCTAAGTGCGCTTGTTTGTGCGCCGCAGTGGGCAGAGTTCATGGAGCTCGGACGCGATGAGCCTGACGCAGCGCTTGATGCGATCATCTCCAGCCAGCGGCCCAACCAATGCTGCACGCTCATCTACACCTCAGGAACCACAGGCCAGCCCAAAGGAGTCATGCTCAGCCATGACAATGTAAGTTACATGAGCACAGAGTGTTTTTACCTCTGAGAACAAGTCAAGTGTCGCATGTGTGGCTCCTGAGACTGACAGCAGAAACTAAAAGTGCAGATGCTGCTGACAACTGAAGGTGCTGCACTGCTTGTTATGCAGGTTTCTGCACAGGTATGGATCAGCAGAGTACATAAGGAAATCAAATGGCTTCGCCTTTAGCACTGTGTGTGCTGTTGTCCTGTTAAACCATAGACTCATTAACGTGGTGTCCGGGTGTCTGAAACAATTAAAACTTGTTTTCATACATACAGTAAATGTATCGATGTATAAAACACTGTGCTCGTGTACATCAACCGTTGTCCGTGTCAATCTCTGTCAAACCTGTCTATGTGACCTCCCATACATAAAACGATTCAAATGCATCATATTGTGCGTTCGTCTCTCGTTCCCCTCAGATAACATGGACCGCGCTCTCCACCAGCCGTCATGTGTGTCTGACGGATGCCACTCAGACTCAGGAGGTGGTGGTCAGCTACCTGCCGCTCAGCCACATCGCAGCTCAGATGGTCGACATCTGGGTCACCATGAGGGTCGGCGGGGCAACCTACTTCGCTCAGCCAGATGCACTGAAGGTGAGATACGTCATATGTGGTGAATGGTACTCAAACACATGAGGAAAAATACATGGCCCATTATTTACTGCGGAGTTTTAAGATAAAGATTTAATTGTTTTCATAAAAGGAAAACCAGGATATTTTAAATTAAAGGAAAACCAGCATATCAGCAGCTGCCGCAATAACGTTCTTTAATGCGTTAAATCTATGCATTTAATGCATCAAAGCCCAAATTGCTTCATAAAAAAACAGGACTAGAAACAATGCTTAGTAGAGAAGAAGAAACAAAAAGCTGAATAAAATGTTCACAATAAGCAAACAATCCTAAAACATTCTGGCCAAAGAGGTTTACAGGAATAAACAGCAAACAAAACAAGTCTTTTTAAATATACGCTCTAATTTCCGCTCTAAAATCAAGAGGGAGGGTCTTTCATGGTTTAGGGGCATAAAAACAGAAAGGCTCAATTCAGTAGATCATCATAAAAAGTTATCTCTGATCCTTGAACCCTCCACCGATCACGTGCATCCTTTCACGGGAATTGCAAGGTTTTATCTCTGGTGTAAAACACAAAAGCAATCCTGTGTGGTTTGCTGTTGGTGGTGGCTCTTTATTCCTTAGGGCTTTCTCATCCTCCTCCCTGCACGTTCATTTACACGAGTCAAGTGTGGCAGATTAAGATTGCCAATGAAAGTTAAAAGGGTTATCCTGAGGGTGTACATGAGTGCGCTTCATGCAGTAGTTTTCCAAGATCTTGGCCTCACGTCGTGGTAGCCGGCTTCTGTTTTTCCTCTCCGTGTGGGCTGTAAGCTGCATGTGATCTTTTCTGCTTTCTTTCATCAGGGCTCTCTGGTAAACACCTTGAAGGAGGTGCGTCCCACAGCCTTCATGGGCGTCCCACGTGTCTGGGAGAAGATGCAGGAGAAGATGAGGTCCATCGGAGCCAAGTCTTCAACTGTGCGCAGGAAGGTGGCTGCCTGGGCCAAAGATGTCGGCCTGCAGACTAATCTTACCAAGATGAATCAGTACGTACGCATTTTATGAAATGACAGGAACAAGGAATGATCTAACCATGTCTAAATATAGCTGTTTCCGTTCGCTTTGGTTCTGTCTGAACTGACTGAAATGTTGTTTTTTTTCCTGTTCCCTCTTACGTGTGCCCACAGTGAATGTAGGAATATTGTTAATTCATGCATATCATTTTGGGGTATCTAGGCATCCAGAGAGACTCACAGTTAGTTCATAATGTTGTGTGACCCATTTATTATCTGTTGGACACTGGATTTATGTGAGCCTGTTTAAGTCATGGCTCAAAACACTCACACTTTCTGTTTTTCGTATCTCCTCAGAAGCGGGGCAGCTGGCCGCACACCGTTCAGCTACCACATAGCCAAAAAGCTTGTGTTCAAAAAGGTGCGTAAGGCCCTGGGCCTGGACCGCTGCAGCAGGTGCTACACAGGCGCCGCTCCCATCACCAAAGACACCCTGGAGTTCTTCCTCAGCCTGGATGTTCCTCTGTACGAGCTGTACGGCATGAGTGAGAGCACCGGACCTCACACCATCTCCCACCCTGAAGCCTTCAAGCTCACCAGGTACATTTTTTTCTTTTAACGTCTATGCTATTTGACACTAAATGTCCTTGCACTGACAAATCAGAACCACTTTCAAAGCACACGCCTGGTGGTGAAGTAGAAAAATGTTTTCTCCTGCAGTTGTGGTAAAGAGATCCCAGGGTGCAAGACGAAGCTGCACAACCCGGACGAGGAGGGAAACGGCGAGATCTGCTTCTGGGGCCGCCACGTCTTCATGGGTTACCTCAACATGCACGACAAGACGGAGGAGGCTCTCGATGCAGAGGGCTGGCTGCACTCAGGTGACCTGGGCAAACACGACCAGAACGGCTTCCTCTTCATCACCGGGAGAATTAAAGGTGCTTATTCTATATTCCTTGTAGAGCTAGCATACACTCAAACGGGTATCTGTACTCGATCTTGGAGAGAAAATTCTGTCCTGTTTGGAGATGTCCTGTAAGCATTTTTCTTTTTCCGTAATCAGTCCGTTACTTAACCTGTGTGTGTCCTGGTGTTTGGTTTTCAGAGCTGATCATCACAGCAGGAGGAGAGAACATCCCTCCGGTTCCTATCGAGGATGCGGTGAAGGAGGACGTGCCACTGATTAGTAACGCAATGCTGATCGGAGACAAGAGGAAGTTTCTGTCGATGCTGCTCACCATTAAGGTAAGAAACCTGGAGGCCAGATGCATAAAACACGGGCAAGAACAGAAAAATGAATCGTGCTCATGATCAGATTTATAAAGCCGCTCAGATGCCTGGTTCTATTTTTAGAAGTCTCAATCATTATGGATGTAGACGCATGTGCACAAGCCTCGTTCCCTCTCACAGTTCTGCCATAAATGGACGTAGAAACGTACTTAATCACAGGTTTACATATCAATACTCCACTATGGACTGCTAGAGACATCTGTCAATGAGTAGAAGGGCAATTTCTGTTTTCCAACAGCACCAGAGTAGCTGTCATTACGCACGGCTGTGGCTATTTATAGCGCCGGCATTACTAATAAATCACATGTGCCTGTAAACCATTGTCATGGTGATTTCTCAGTCATCATTGTTTAACGTCAGAAGGATGAGCAATGATCAATTTATAGAGCCTATATTCAAACACTTAGTCCTTCACAACGGAGGATACAATTAAGATCATTATCATCAGAAATAATGGCTCAAATGTAAATAAAAAATTATCAAATTCATCGCGTATAAATCATTTTAAATTAAGTTTTTATAATGCACCTTTAAATCATAGTTGAAGTAGAAGGCAGCAGGGCACCGTGGTGGGTGGGGAAACTGTACTTCTGTAGATCACACAAGACGTAATCGGCTCGGAGTCTCGTAAACATCCCATCTTTGTACCTTTTTTACACCTAATCTCAGAAAGAGTCAACATATCTGTCTTAACTGATGGCAAAATGAGCAGCAGTAAAAAGTGAAGCACTGGTTAAACAATTCTTTTTAGATGCCGCCATCTAGTGGGCATTTTACGTGTATTAATGCTGTAAGCTGCACGGGCAAGAAAATTAAATCTTTAAATTCTCACTCTTTACAGTGTCAGGTAAACGCAGACTCCGGCGACCCAGAGGACGAGCTGACACCAGAAGCTGTCGAGTTCTGCCGGAAGCTGGGCAGCAACGCCACACGCGTCTCCGACATCGCAGGCGGCCGAGACCGGACGGTCCACGCTGCCATTCAGGAGGGAATCAAACGAGTCAACGAGAAGGCAACCTCCAACGCTCAGCGCATTCAGAAGTGGATCGTTCTGGATCGGGATTTCTCCGTTACGGGAGGAGAGCTGGGTGAGTGGGACGAGAACACAGGGTCAATAACTTCTAGAGGCCTGAAGTGGCAAGACTCTTAGAGCTGAAACGATTAGTTGATAGACAACAATAAACGATAAGGATTGTCTTTATGTTCCACAGGCCCTACCATGAAGCTGAAGCGGCCGGTGGTGGTGAAGATGTACAAAGAGCAGATTGAGAACTTTTATAAAGAACTGGCGACTCCAACGACCCCCGACAACCCGCTGCCTCCCAAATAGAGCTGTTCCTCCGCCTGCAGCGAGGCCCAGACTGTGTTGAGTTAGCCTCATCTGACAGACCTCTCTCCCCGTTGCCATTTTTCTCTCGTAAATAATGTACTTGATTGCCTTAAGTTTTGTTCCGTCTTGGTTTACATTTGGGGGTGTTGTTCAAAAGGAAAAGCAAAACTAAGAAGCCATTGTGAAATAGCTTTATGATTTTGAAGAAGAATTCAACTATTCGGATGAACGTTGATATCGGATAGATGAAGTAGCCGCGGCTGTATGCAAGAAAAACTTGCGTTTTGCACTGCAATTACTGGAGATGAAGAGACGGAATCAAAAAATATTTTATCATTTGTTGTTTGTGGGGTTTTTTTTAATCATGTTTATTTATTTTCAGTTTGCCAAGATTACGTGGGCCAAAATGAGCTTTGACCATTTCTAGAAAATACGTAGTATGAAATCCAGCAATTATATCCAATGTTTACTGGCCTTTTATGAAATGTATTTGGTGGTTTTTGTCTCGTCTTTGTCAGCCTGGTTTCAAAGAAAGTAATCATTTCTTTTGTACACGTGTTCAAAGGTAGTTGCAGCGGTGTATTTAATTCTCACATAAGCATCCAAAGTTTGTTTTTCACGTGGTAAAAATGTCATTGAAGCCATATCTATTGCCTTTTTGTAAAGTCAGACTTGTTCTGTATGCTAACTCGCCGCAGCCCACACGCCTGCCCAGTCCCGTTGACATGTTCCCCAGCAGTCATCGTGTGTGTGTAGGCCTGCTGTGACTTCGTGTAATATTGTAAATACGTTTTTGTCTACATCATCTCTCACTTCTCTTATTTAATTTAACTTTTTCTGTCGATTTCTTCGGCCATTTGTTCAGCAGCCCAGACATCTCATGCATTATTGTTGCCACTCAAACGTGGAAAGAAATGTAACAGGAATGGGGAAGAAAGGTAGATTATATGTAGGCTTATGGAAAGCGTATCCACTGCATTAGAGCTGTACATATTGGTCTGTTGCCATATTTCAAGCATCGCACACATAAATCGGATGCTTGCGGTTTTGATCCAGTGACCATGTCTTTAGCCTCCCACTGAAGACATTTCATGTATCTTCAAAATAAACATTTTGAGGAAGTAAAAGAGGTTGTCGCACTCCAAAGAGCTGATCTTGTATATTAAGTAATTATGTATATATATATATATATATACACACACGTGATATAAGCATATTATAGGTATTTGTAGCTCTGATAGTTCAAAGCGAAGGTTTGGCAGTTTTGGTTCGCTCACAGTAGCTGGAGTTCAGGGAAGCAACTTCAACGTGTGTATAAAGTGAAATAAGGAAATGATGGTGACCAGCGTGTCAGGGTGAGTGAGTTTCTTGCCGTCTTGAATTCGCCCGAACTTCACGAAGCCAACAGTGGCCCCATTCAATGCATAAAATTAGGGTTTAACAGCCTGTAAGATAAAAGGTTTTGTATCTTCAAGGTTGTTATTTGATGGATTAATTACAGCACTTGCAATTAAGAACTACGTAATTTAAATGTTATTCTGCAAAAGTGTTGAGCGAGAACTCACAAGACCCCCCCGACAGAAAACTGGATTTACCTGACCCTAAAGAGCTGTTATTGTTGTGAACAAATATCATGTGCACGACGCTGCAGGAGAGAAGGCGAAGCAGGCTTGTGAATGTTTGATCAGTTATGGAATAAAAAGGTGATTAAGCTGATGCGTGGCGCGCCGTCGTTCTTAGTGTCTGTATTTTGAGTGCATGTACAAAAGGGCTATGAAGTCAAATACTCATGTAAAGTACCTTGAAATTGTATTTTTGCTCCAAGACAACTGTGCAAAACATGTCCACTGCAGATGCCCAGTTATGGTGATGGATTTCTAGATCATTACGGTCCAAGTCATTTCCAGTTATGTGAAAATTCTTGGTTCATTTGTACATATTTGTTATAGGTTCTAATTCCGGGGGTCAAATTTCAGCAAAACTCTAAAAATATAAAGGGGTTCAGGTGTTTGTGGGATATGCCACCATGAAACTAGGAGTGGATAAAATCGTTTTTCACTGTGTACGTAATTTTATATGGCATTTGGTTATAAAAAAGAAATAACCAGGTAGGGATGTATGTTCATGGCTGATCCTGCTATTTAAATCTCTGACAAATGTACTTCATCACAGCACGAAGAAAACAATAGTACAATATTGCCATACAGCAGTCTTGACTATTACATTGTGAATTGACCACAATGGTCTATTACACCCACAGGTATTGAAGGTTATGGCAAAAACTCTGAAATCAAATTTCGTCTCACAGTATGCATCGCCTTTACCACACTATTTTTAATGTCAAGTATACGGTTTGATTTGGACAAAACAGTTAATTATCCAGGTTAAAGTGCAGCAGAGGCCTCACCGTTCTCACACTAAGCTTCCTTAGTGCAGAGTCGCGTCACAAAGCACAATTTATTGATCAGCCTTTGCCAATAAACATCCTTCCCTATAGTGACAATTCCTCCCAATAGTGACATTTCCTCAATAGATGGTCAATGCATCACGAGTGTTATTGCCCGGCCCGCTGCTTGTCCTTTTAACCCCGCAGACTGCACTGACCATCACATGAACTTTCCATGAACCCTCACCGGGGCAGCCATGACCGGGTCACACAGCGGTCAATGAACTGGACCCACACCGGGACGACAGTACTTAATGACTTTATTAATATGATTTCAAAATAAAAAATAACATTAAAATAACATGTTTCAACTTGCATCATATGGCCACATGGTGGCATTGTAATGCCAAGTTTTTTGTTTTTTTTTATTTTCAAAAATACCAAATTGTTCAAACCACCATCCAGTTAATTTGTTCATCATCCAGTTCAGTTGTTCTGCCCGTTGTTTGTAGCTTGGACCACATATTATAGGGACCATATTTTGGAGCCCACCCTCCCCCCTTTTGACCAGTTAAAAAAAGAAAAAAAAAGAAAAAAAAAAGGAAACCTTTATAAATACAGGTAACCCCTCGTCAGACACGTTATGACGACACAGGAAACATCCCGTCTGAACACGCCCCCTCCACATATCCGCAAGGAACCATCTGCTCTATATTTTCGCTTCTTCCTCGTCCTCTAAAGATCCACACAGTAGATATTCTACCTTTGCTGCATTATACATGTTTCGTGCATAATAGTCTCAGCTGACATGCTCCGACAGACCGCCTCAGAGCTGCGACGTGGGCGGGGTCGCTGGTACCGGAAGTGTTTCTCTCCATCCTGCATTTCAAGCTTCGCCGATATCTTCGACGTTGCTCAACCGGACAACGTGGCGACCGTATAGGTTTTCGCCAGGAACACCAGTTGCAATTGGTTCGACTTTGTTTCTGAGAAATCGTGTTTTGATTCGTCTGTTCTGGGATGGCGGAGGGATCTAAGTGCTACGCTACCCACGAGCCTCAGCCGCAGTTGCCATGGAGCCGCAGCCGCTCGGAGGCACGAATCAAAACTATTCATCCAAACGTGACTCAAACAATACAAAAAGAACGGATTTTAACCCCCCCCCCCTCTCTTACCCCCACAAAGTCCGCTTCCGGCCGCCGTTTGTGATGCATGTGACAGAATTCTAAGCTCGGTGATTGGCCGCTTCTTGCCGCAATTCTCCCTGGGAGTCGTAGTCAACTAGCCAGATATGTTCTAACGCATCTCCTTTGGACTCGTGTTTGAATCGGGAGGGTTTCATGCCGACCCGAGCCGTGCAGGTGGCCCACGGGCGAGTCACGGAACACCGGACTATAGGGAAAAGAAAGGTCACTTCCATGTCCGGTACCAGGGCGCCCGAAACAGCGCCCTCCCACGTCGCAACGCCATGGTTTCCTATGATGCGTGTCTTTAGGGTTAATCCTTCTCGCAATAAAATTAGGTGTTTGGGTGCAGACTAACATGAGCGCGTAGAAAACAAACACCCAAATCATACCTGGACACGACACAGAAAATCAACAGATTAGATCATCAGTTCAGTTCCCTAAACCAAAGTGTGGACTCCTCTTGTCCCCGTTTCCGGTCCAGTTATTCCTACTGTGTGCAGAGGCTGAAATCAAAGTTGACCTCATCCAGCAAACATTTCCAAACACCTGCTTCTTGGTGTTCAGCCGTCATCAGAATCATGACACACAAACATACAGGGCACGTGCCCATGACATTTATCCTAAAATAGATCCAATGGGCATGTTTGTTTGCGAATAATAGGGACAAATCATGCCAAAATGAAGACAATTAAATAAGAAACAAACAAAAACAAAATGTTTGGCAAAAATGAAAAAAAAAAAAAAAAAAAAATTCAATTCATATTGTATTGCATGTAAATATTGTATAAAATCCTTAAAAATACAGTTTAGGTAACTACTTAAGTACTGAAGTCATCACAGCCAAAAGTGCAGAGGTCCATAAATAAAACATTGACTGTGGGTGGACAGTGGGGCTTCTCGAGTCCCCACATAACCTCCCCTCACAACCACCACAACAAGGGACTGAATGAGTGCCTGGTCAAAGGTCAGAGTTCATGAACTAGGACTTAAAAGTTCCCACATCAATGCACAGAGAAGAGGACAGGAAGGTCGGTTTTTAAATCTCTCCTATCACTGATGAACACACTCGCAGATGCACAAACGTCACTCACACAGTTTCAAAGTTCAGTCTCCGTAATCACGGCCTGAAGTTCTGTTGACAGAGGCACGCCTAGAGAAAACGAGGGTGGGACAGGGGGGAAAAGTGAGGGCAGGAGGGGGTTACTGCAGGGCACATAAGGCGGCAGGGATCCTGGTGTTTCCTTTTTTTTTTGAGACACGTTTTCCATGCTCAGACGGCGTTTACAGTAAGGGCACAGGGAGTGTGTGTACATGTCGCTGAGCCAGGCAGGCAACAGAAAAAAAAGAGCAAAGTATTAAAGCTTTTGAAGCGTCAGAGTAGAAACACTGTCGACAGGAAGAAAACAGGAGAGGAGGGGAGGGAAGCAGGGGGGGGGAGGATTGCTCATTGAAGGTTTGTACCACAGTGTGTGTGTGTGTGTGTGTGTGTGTGTGTGTGTGTGTGTGTGTGTGGGTGTGTGTGTGTGTGTGTGTGT
>JAVQJF010089990.1:0-27449 GCA_036023855.1 Gadopsis marmoratus
TTATCTCATAGCACTTGTTAATATAGGGCAAGTCCAAGCCAACTCTATATGTACAGACCCAACAATACCACCATGAGCAAGCGCTAGGCGACAGTGGCAAGGAAAAACTGCCTTTTAACGGGCAGAAACCTCAGGCAGAACCAGGCTCTTGGTGGGCGGTCATCTGCCTCGACCGACAACAACAACAACAATCATTGTACTTTATATTTCATCTCACTTGCAATGACCCAGTGAAGAAACCTCTGCAATCTGATCTGACATCAAAGGGAACTCAACGGCTGACACTCCATGTTTAAATCATATACTCTATGCATGTGTATGATTTGTATATACTTCACTGGATGATGTACACTTACATATACAGTTAAGTCTGTGCCTCTGTATATCTGTCATACGTTCTCAGAGAAGATTTATACACAGGCATGGCTCAACAGTCTGGAGAAAAGCTGGAGCTGGAGAGAAGTACAGAAAGGACTGAACTATGACACTTTGTAAATAGGGTGGAAATTATGCAAAATGTTAAACAATTTCTATTCCCAGCAATGAGACACATACTGAAATATCTCTGTGTTCCTGTTTTGTGCCACCTAGAGGCATCATTACCCCATTAAATGTAGATCTATTCTATTCCAATGATATTATTTGAATATAGTTGAATAAACTTTTATATATCCGTATCCAGTTAGTGCGTACTGTATGTCCTTCACTTTCAACTCACCATATTGATGAATTTTCTAACTGGGCTTCCATTCAGCAGGGATTTGAAAACGGGTGCCACAGATTATACTGTTCATTTTACTCATGTGGATGTTGTTGTCTGTCAGTGTCTGTCAGCTGGTCTAACACTCCGAGGTACCACTTTGCAATAAGGGTGTGTAAGTTGTAATGGCTAAATCATTTAGTAATGCTTTAAAAATCTGTTTTAAGACACTAACAAGAACAGGTTTTGGGCTGCCTGGTTGTGGCAAATTCCTTTTTGTTATTACTCTGTTCAGCTCTTTAAATCGTCAATAAAATCCTCTGATGGACTATTTATTCTCTAGAAAAACATGCAAGTCAAGCTGAATGTTATTATCAACGCATTAACATGTATAACTGTAGACGTCAAGTATTTATTGATGTCTTTTAAACTTTTTCTAAGCAGAAAGGGCAAATACCAGTTAAATGGATTTTTCACAAACTGGCAACCCAAATGCTTGCGCTTATTAATGCCATTAGATTTATTAGATTCTTCTTTAAAGGCTGATTTATGAGAAAGTGGCACCGTCTGAGTGGGTCACACTTACTGACACTGACTGTTGAGTGTTAATCCCGCTCGTCTTCACCAAGAATTAGTCGCCACTTGTTCATTACGCGGCGCGTCCGGGATTAAGTCTAATAGGCTTCCCTCGTCTGCCGCACTCGACATGTCTTGAGCACGAATGTAGCCCCCGACTTTAGTGTTTTTCGCGTACTATGGACATAATTTGTTACCTGCTAGTTATAGTTTTCTTTTACACTCAGGCGTATGAACCGTTGTCTCCATGTTTGCGAGGCTGCAGCTGCGTAGAAGACCGTCATGGAAGGTAAGACCCGATGTCACGGAGTCCAACCTTGACCAAGGCAGAGGCATTTTTAACCTTTGTAACTGTGTCAGTAGGTGATGGTAGTTAAAGACATATGCTTATAGCAATATCGCATAGCTTCTATTATCTAAATACAAATAAAAAAGCTATAGGGGTTAGATTGAGGTCTGTAGCTCCAATGTTTGGTCCTAATAAATAGTGTAAGCATCAGTCTAAACGGTAACCAGCGATGATTTACACTCTTCTCTTTAATCATAGGTCGCTTGTATGCATGGAGGAAAGCGCGTTTGGGGCCATACCAGAGAACCTTCCAGATGATATGACCAAAATACGAATAGAAAAATCTCACTTCACTGAGATACCCAGAGGGGCATTCTCAAATACGCCGGCCTTGGAGAACTTGTGGTTGAACTTCAATGATATCACAGTGATAAACTCAAAGGGTCTGGAGGGTTTGGGGAACTTAACCGAGCTCCGTCTGCAAGGGAACAAGCTGCGTTCAGTACCATGGACAGCGTTCGAGGACGCGCCGGCCCTCAAGATCCTGGACCTGAAGCACAACCAGCTGGACGTCCTGCCGGAGCATGCGTTAAAATTTCTGCCAGGTCTGACTTACTTAGACTTATCCTTCAATCGGCTTACGGTCATATCGAAGGAGGTCTTCCAAAACTGGCCTCTCTACCAAAAGCTGCAGAGCCTGGAGGAGCGGGAGGCCACGGCTCTCGGGCCAAACGTCGTCCTGGCGCTCCACGACAACGCCTGGCTCTGCGACTGCCGCCTGAAGGGCTTCGTGGAGTTCATCAGGTCCCCGAGCCCCCCGATTATACTGATGAACTCATACTTGACCTGCTCAGGGCCGGACTTTAGGGCGGGCAAGTTCTTCCACGAGGTAGAGCTGCAGGCGTGCATGAAGCCCGTCGTCACCACCCGGTCCTCCAACATCAGCCTGTCGCAGGGCGCCAACGTCACCCTGCGCTGCCTCGCCAAGGCCAGGCCGGACCCCGCGGTGTGGTGGACATATGGCCTGAAGATAATCAGAGGATTTCATGGTAAGAATGTGCATGTCGCCCACACCCCCAGCTCGAGTGACATCTTGTGGCAAACACACATTTTTATCGCAGACCCCTTTAACCCCTCTGTAGAGGTGAGGCAGGCTAAATCTGGATATTGGCCCACCGCGATATAAACCACCTCTGATTCTCTCAATCATCAGTGTTGATTAAGAGGGTTTGAGATTGTAGTGTGCTCTACCTACTGTCAGCCATGTTAGGTTAGGCTGCTGTGTAATTAAGGGTGCATTAACTCTGCCTCATTAGACGCTTACTGCAGCTCATGGCTGCATAATAAACTAAAAGCAACCAGGCAGGTGTCCCCACTACCATCGCCACCACCGCTGCTGCTGCTTACAGTCATCTCTCTCATTAGTTTGGGTATAACTACTATATATAACTTTAAGTAAAAGTAGTCATCAAAATAAAGAGTAACACTAAAATGCACACTAGGCTTTCTAATAAGTCACCCTTTATACTGGTTAATACATGATTTATTAATGGTTTAACAGCTTTTTGCTTCCCAGGTTGTGAAAAAGCTTGCTCACTGGTGAGTCACTAATAGTCACATAATCATTAATAAAGAGAATGACTATATCTCACTGTCATTTGTACTAATTATAAATGATACATCATTTGTAAAGTAATCCATTAAGTCTGCACTTTTAAATATTAACACAGTTGCTAATAAATGCATTTTGTTCTGGATACTCTGTAGCTGTTTTAGCAGTAGATCCAGTGGTGCATTGGACCAGTCTTCCTGATGACTTAATCTGCTGTCTTGTTCCCACCTCTTTTGTTCCGTGTATACATGACCACACGCAATCTAAATAAATAGTTAGATTTATACTAGAATGCCATTTTCCAGCTTTTATTTATTATGTGAGCACAAATATTCTATGTAAATATTACATCAATGTTAAACAAACTAAATCAGTAAGTAAACCCAGAGTTTTAGGCCGAACTTTGCTTGTTATGTTCATGTTATATGCATGGACTGTGTAACTATTATGTCCTTATACTTTGAGATAATCCCCCAAACATATTTATTAGACTTTAAGCATTTGTTGATTAATCAAATAGTCATTCCACAGAAAAATAATTGGCCACTATTTTGACAATTAATTCATCATTTAAGTAATTTAGATGCCAAAGATGCCAATCATTTTCTAGTTTTAGATTCTCAGATGTGAGGATTTGCTTCTTTTCATTGTCTTGTGGTGTAGTAAATTGAACATCTTCAGGTCCTGGTATTATATAACATTCTAGGGATCAAACAATTATTTGGATAATTATCAGACATAACTGATGATGAATATACTAATCAAAAAACGTGTGAAGGAGTCATAACATTGTTCAGCCTTTCCCTTTAGTGGGGATGAACTCATTTGTGTTCAACTTTGCGATATGTGGAAAACATGTCATAAGATAATTTTCAAAATGAGCTTTTCCATACTGAGTTTTATCATCTAAGCTTGTATGCCCCTTAAAATGACAGTGGGTATCCCTGTCTTCCTCCCAGAGTCTCAGGAAAGAGTGGATGAAGACACCATCAGGTCCCTCCTGGTGATCCCCTCCCTTCATGCAGCTGACCGTGGCGTCTACACCTGCACTGCCGTCAACTTCATTGGAAACTCTTCTGCCAGCATCCTCCTCGATGTCCGCTCTTCTGGTGGCTCCCAGTCATCACTCCTCCCTGGCGACGCGGCTCCACCTGCTGCTATTGATGAAAACGTCTACATTGACATCCGCATCGCCAAACAGACAGTTCGTGGTATCACCATTGAGTGGTACGCCGCCTTGGACCGCCCGACTGAAACCTGGTTCACCATCCACTTTGGCCGCACAGGCGATCACAAGAAAGAGATTATCTACATTGGCCCTGGGATTCACTCATACGCCGTCTCTGATCTGATGCCTGCTACCAAATATGACATCTGTGTAACCCTTAAGAACCAGGCGCCACGGCCCGGCCAGTGCATCGTGTTTGTAACAGGAAGTGACATTACCGAGATGGAACAGAGGGAAAAGCTGATTCACATAGTGGTGATAGTATTAGCCATGGTACTGGCTGTGCCTATAGGTATGTATGCCTGCACCACTGACACTAAGTTTGTCTGCCTGGAGGGTATCATGGACTCCTGGAAGAACCGGCACAGTCAAAGCAGCTCGTCAGGGATGGAGCGGGAGAGGCAAGGCACCTTCGACAGCCTGCAGGCCACCAGCGACGAGGGCCTGGTTAATAAAGGTTTGAGTGAAGACAGGAAGGTGAGGAGGAGGTCAGATGATAGACTGCATGCGTTCAAGGCTGACCACAACAGACTCACAGCTGAACTATATTAAATCGCTATTTCTTAAATTAACAGCTGAAAACAGGAAACTGACCTTGTAATAGACAGACGTTTCACTCTGTACCAGTTCTTTTTGTAAAATATAAAATATGAATAAATAGATCTGATGTTTGATGCTTACTTTGACACTGATATAACTTCAATATTCAGAAGAATTACAGTATTGTCTGCCTTTGTTTAAATCTTATCTCTTCCTCTGTTCTAGGCCGAGGAGTTTGTTGCAAAGATGTGAATGGTGACCGTTATTTCAAGAGTGTAATTCAACGATTTACACCACTGTAGAGACTGTGCTGCAGCTTGTGTTTGTCTGAAATACGACATGTTTGTCTGTTGTTATCATGACATGTTTAAATGTAAATTATCACATATTTTAAATTGCAACTATATTTGAAGCCTTTGTGATTATTTAAATGAAGGAGTGCTCACAATTCTTTTTCTAAAAGTCTTTCAGTAGTAAGTGCTTACTTTATCGCCTGCTTTTTGTTTATGTTATACTGTGTTAGAACTTTAATATTGTTTTATGTACAGTATTTATATATGTAGACTAATTTCATGTTTGTGTACATTTTTGGCTTAACATTGTCAAATAAGGTGACATATTTTTACAGTACACAATACTGGATCTGGAACAAGAAAATCTCTTAAACCAGATGGTGATTATGTTAAATAACTAAGTGATTGTGCAGATAAATGTCATCATTACATTTAGTTTAATGGAGATAAACTAGTTTATACATACTATTATATGGTGAGTTATTTTATTGCTCTATAAAAGCACAAGAAGACACATCATGTATCAGTGGGTGGATGTGGATACATTTACATGAAATCTTTCAGTTACAGTTTTCATTTGTCATGAAATTTTGCACAAAATTTTTGTGTGTATGTGTGTGTGTGGGGTCATTCCATGTGTTTTCCCCTGGCAGTTTTTTTGACAGCAACATTATTAGTGACAAAATCTTAATTTCTTGTCTCTTTTTATGTAGTTCATGGTTACCAAGTAACATATATGGGTGGAATGAGGGGAACATTGTTTTCATGCTGAGACAAAAAAAAGTTAAAATGGAAGATACTTTTTTTCCTCGGTTCTCAGGAGGATATAATACATTTCTGCAGCAAATGAGGACTATGGATTTTATCCCCCATCACTTGCATTGAAAACACATAAGGAATGGATTTGTTAATGTCCAGCATGAATGATTACGGCAAGCAAAACCTGTTTCAACATTCATATGGGCACCTGATGGTTGATTTAAGACAGACTTGAAAAATTGCAAAGCTGTCCTTTACGCTCTCGTACTTTTCAAAAACACTTAAACTGCATTTCTGTTTCATCAACACAAGGTTACAGAGCAAAGCTTACTCATATTGTGGCTGAATTAAATAAAGCCATAGCAACATATGCCCATAACACTTGTAAGGACTGAAAATCGTGGGACATGTCCCTTTAAGAACTGAATTTGATAATCACCATCACCTACCACTGAAGTGACTGAAGTCATTTGATGAAGTCGTATTTGTATGTCTGAACTGTAAAGTTCATATCTTTAATCCTCTCTGCATCACTGTGCATGTACGTCACAGTTCCTCATCTCCCACTTCTGCGAACACACCATGTCCATGAACACACAGCAGCCAATACGTCACACATCATCTGCCCTGCCCAGCTCAGACAGACGGCATATCGGATGTACCTCGGCCAATGGCATTGTTCATTTGACATAATACCCAAACACTGGCATCCTCTCCAATATCCCCTCCTGCCACCCTTCATGATCAGATCATACGAGCCCCCTCCTCCATCTCTATGTGCTGTTTCCTGTGATGCAGGTAGATCAGTTCATCTCTGCATGGACGCGCTTCTCTTGACTTTTCCTTGTTCAGATGTTTTTGTATGATGGGGTGTGGGATTGATGCTGCTTTTTGTTGTAATCCTTATCCACTGCGTATGACACAAGACAACGTGAATTCTGTTAAACAATTTTTGATATTTCAGCACAGAACACTCATGAATTATATCTTTATTTGCCTTTATCTTACAATATATATTATATTATTATCTTATATTTCTCTTTACACACAGTCTGCTTGCTTTCTTAATTTTCCTATTCAAAACAGCAAATATTTAATTTACCTTGTAGAACCTCCATTCAAACACATACTGGGGGCTTTTGGACCCTGTGCATAGCTTTCTTTCATTCTAAAGCATCAATGCTCTTTGCAACTTGTAACTCTGTAATCCTCTATCAAATAGCACAGTAATCCTGGCTGCCTCTTACATGGCATAATGCATGATCATTTGGGCTGCTCCTCATTTTCCCTCATTTTCATTTCAGAGCATTAACAGTGTGCAACACTGAAAAGTTGTTGTGTTTATGTGTGTGATGATTTTGACCTAAAATCTGGGTTTGGTTCCTTAAGAATCATTGGAACTGTACCGATATGGAAAAGCAGAACATCACACATTTATACAGCATATGCACATATAATCTGACTGAGATTAGGAGGCAGTTTTTACTTAGTCAAATAAAAATAATAAAATCCCCAGAGTCCGATCTGCGTCATCATAACCATGTGAAATGTGCCAGCTTTGAGGCTGCAGAAGGTTCGATGCCAGTCACACACATCTTGTCAGTCCAAACTAGATCAGGGCAGATGGTCTTTTGGTTTGTAGCCAAGGATGCAATATTGTACAAAGATGGGTAGGTTGGTCCTTGGATTAGATGTTTATGTAACTTTGAAATAGTGTGCATGTTTGGTCATGATGTCTACACAAATACCCAGTGAGTGGTTCAGTGTAACCTCATAATTGGTAGTGCTCACATTGATACTGGAGCTAAGGAGAGCAAAAGGGCGTGTGTCAGGATAATATATTACATATTTGCAGAACATCTGTTCATCTAAAAACAACAGAAAATTTCATATTATTGTGTAAAGCCTTCTTCATACACCTCTTTTGAACTTACTCCCATAATATGCATATTGCTGTTGTTCTACATGACTATTGTTCACTCTTGGGATACACTGCTCTGTCATTTAAGCTCTATTTTTTGTTACAGTAGCTTAACACATGAACTTCTTTCCTCTGCTTTGTCAGTAGGGAGGAACAATACAATTCAACAGAATCTCCCTCAAGGCCATACACGCTTCAGTTTTAGTCATTATTATATTCTTTGAGGATTTGGGAGCAGTGACCCTCTTTGTCTTTCACCTGAGGGCTGTTGCCAAGCAGCTTCTCCTCTATCTCCAAAAGGGGGCAGTAGAGTATATTTGCTGGCTCATTAAGGAGGTGTTGGTCTCATGCTAAGGTAGAAAATGTGTCTCTTTGTGTGTTTCACAGAGCCTTCAAGGATTCAGTGTTATGATCTGAGTGTCCTGGACACACTGTCCCACTAGCAGCCTGAATGTGAGATAATGAGTTAAAATCTAAGATTAGTCTCAAAAGCATATCTAACCTAATACATGTTGTCAGTAATCCAGCTCCTTATTAATCTAAAATTAAAATTAACTAAATAAATCCAGTCAAATTCTGTCCTTAAGTACAATTTTGAGGAACTTGTACTTCACCTGAGTATGTTCTATTTATGCTACTTAATACTTCTACTCTACTGCATTTCAGAGGGAAATATTGTACTTGTACTAATGGAGTATTTTCATAGTGTGATATTGCTACTCGAGTACAATGATCCAAATACTTCTTACACTGTTAAAATTAGAAATTATGTTTTATTGATAGTAAAATCCTGCAACAGATTTTTGACAAAAAAGACACCAATTGAAACAGATAAACCACCACACATACAGTCGTAAACAAATTAAACACAGTCCTTTAAATCAGAAAATAAACATATCGTGACTGCTGCAAAACATGGCTCTAAACAGTGCTTTCCACCTGCGCAGTAGGATTAAAGGACTTCCTAATGTGATCACTTTGGTTCCCTTCCTCCAGGCTGATGTCTTTGGTCAGTGTCATGAAATCTCTTGTAAGGAGCTTGGCTGGATCCCAAATAAACAGGCTCACTTGCTGAAATCTGAATGACTTAATTCCCGACAAGGGATCTGGGCTGAGGAACTTTAAGCCACTAGTGTGTCAACAAATGGTTCAAAAGGTGGGATTTAGTTTACAAAATGACACAGAAAGTTGAAGCAGTAAACACACAATGAATGTTGTGCATTAAAAACATGATCTGAAATGATGATACAAATGACGGGAAATATTTTTCACCATCACACAAAAGTGACATTATTGATATACAAGGAATTAAGCTGTTAGCTGTTTCAAAGTATTTAATCTTTCTGAAAACACACACACACACACACACACACACACACACACACACACACACACAATGAATTATTGATTTTCAAAGTTCTTTCTTCACCTTGACAAAACAATCTCACCTCAAGGTCCATTTAGTGGCTATTCTGGAGCTTTTGATCATATGACGTGGTCTTCATCATCGCCAAATGTCTGCCAACTTGTCAGATATGTGAATGTTCGAAATTCCATTTTCATTATCCACGTGTCTATATGGCAACATGGATGAGAAGACCTTAAAGTTCTGTGAGAAAATGGAAATCTGAAAATCTACAGCTGACAACTGGGAAGACTGGATCTGCTGATGAAGATCATGAAAGCTACAGGACTGATACTAAATGGACCTTGAGGTGAGATTGTTTTGCCAAGCACAATTAATGTTTCAGCATCCTCTTCTGCTCCAGTCTCATCTTGAGCTCTGAAACCAGCGCATTGTTTATAGTGTTCTGTCTGGTCAGCACGGACTTCTTTTTAGGTTTGGGTGCCACTGTTGCTGACACTGTGGGTACCGCCCACTGCCTCTGCCCTGGGATGTAGAGGGGTGGTGGAGGGGGCAGAGATGGGGCGCAAGGTGGCTGAGGCGGGGGCCAGAATCTCACAACGTTGCTGAGATTATTATTATAGTTGACATTCTCCATGATGACCTCCGGCTCCGACTCTGGCTCTGGCTCCGGCTCTGGCTCTTCCTCTTCTGCTTTGAATTTCTCTCCAGGAGTTTCTGGTTTCTTGAAGGGGTTTTTGAAGTTCCAGGTGTGATTGTTCCGTTGCCTCCTCCTTATGCGGCGGTTAGGCAGGATCCGGTTGGACTTTTTGTTCCGTATGAATGTCGCAGTGGAGATGATTACTGTGATTATGACCATGAGACTAATGCCACCAGCTAGCATGCCTAGGATTTGCAAAGGCTTGTTTCTACTCTGCATCAAAACTGATCCCAAAGGCCCCCCATTGAGTTGGGTCTGTAAAAGAGCACAGGGAGAATTGACATCCATGGGACTGAAGTCAGTCTACTACACAAAGATTAACTTCTAAATATTGTCCCGTGTATGTACTGTAGTACTATATGTATTCGTCATTTTGCCAAAAACATCATGCAAGGTATAAAATAAAAAAGATTACTGCAAATATACAGTCATAATACTGTTTGTATAAAACCTAAAACATTTCCTTCTTCCTAGTGGATATCTTGCAAATCAAATACATATGATAATGCAACTTTAATTAACTGTTCTACCAGTTTATATTTTGTATTTTGTCAAGACAAGATCAGAGAGGTTGACTGGGAAACCAATAGCTGAGACCATCCAGCATCTGAGACTGAATGAATGATTTCATGTGAAAATGAAAAACCAGGATCAATTTGATTAGTTTGGTTGTGGTGTCATAATATGAGTAATAAGTCCAACGTGGAGAATAAAAACATGGGAACCTTCTTTTAGATTGTGCTCCTGTACTCTTTTACAGACACAGCCTTGTTCTACTTCAAAATGCTTTAAAATTGAATTGCTACAAATTCTCAGTACCGCATAGTAAAAACAATAGTTCTGCTGTGCTGATGATCTCAAGGCAAGCTTCATTTATGGCACAGGCCTCCTTATAATCTTTCTGATCTTGCCCTGAGATTGTACACGGGACTTTTTCACAGAGTTCCAGTATATATAGGTTGAAATGAAGATTGTCAGTAAAATGGCGAAGATGACAACGATCAAACAAATCCCAAACACAACCCCTGGATGTTTCCTTAGGCCCAAGAAGCGAGAGAAAACTCTGGATTTGATCTGAAAATATGACAATTACATTTATGTGAGATTAAGATGTTTTATGACAGCAAATCTTTAATTGATATGAGTTATTCTGCAGAAAAACTGCACCTCCACATACAAACACTTAATCTAGAACCTGATAGTAGGGAATGATAAAGCAGATACATATAGTTGCTATTTACTGTATATTATAACTACTCCACTTTCAATCAAAAATTAGATTCAGGACTTTCATTACAAATCATGAAAAAAATGTTACACTACATTTTTAAATATAATATAAATATAAAATGTAAATTTATATTAATTTGAATGATTTTTAAAATATGGTTGAATTGAAATTAGGTGGTGCAAGGAAGTTACACCAGGCTAACCAGGCTTAGCCAGATTGCTAAAATGATTATTTCTATATAATAGAAAACCAATACTTGTGTCATTCTCAAAACATTTGGCCATGGCTGTACTCGTAACCTGCAGCCACAACTATGACATCCAAGCAGCATAAGATATGAAATGATGATGATATTTTTGTCACTAACACAGTTAATCCCTGATGAACTAATGGTTGCAAGATTGCACACTATTTTTCCTGTATTGAAGTGTATAGTCTGTAGAATTCATCACATCGTATTGTGGAGAGATTTGACCCCTCATGTGGGTTTAACTGATATTTTGCTCCTCATCTACTTTGTTGCAACTTACAGCTTCAGTGACGTCGATCTTGACGACTGCGGTGGTGCTGAAGGACGGCTGACCTCGGTCCCGGGCCTGCACCACCAGCGACCAGGTGCAGTCTTTCTGCTTGGTGATGTTCTGAATGATGGCCATTGACTTGATGTAGGACTTGAGCATGATCTCCCCCGTGTCAGCGTTGATGTCAAAGATGTTGTTGTCTGGCTCAGCTTTCATGATGGCATACTCGATAACGTTGTTGGGTACTTCTGCATCATCGTCTACAGCCTGTGTGGATGTGCATATATTTATATTAAGATGTAATGGCACTGTCATGATTCTTGACTTTCACTTCATCTGACATAGTACATCACTAAAGAGCAAATACCTCTATTTTCACTGGCGCGCCAATCACCATAGTCGTCTCAAGGAAGTTGTCATTAAATGCAGGCGGGTGGTCATTCAGGTCCAACACAGACACAAAGACCTCAGCCAGGCTGTACTTCCCCTCTGCATCCTCTGCCTTCACATAGAAGTTATACTTGGACCTCACCTCCGCATCCAGGCTTGCCCATGGCTGGGTGTAGATGATCCCAGATGTAGGCTGGATCAGGAATCTGTAAATGGTGACGTGATTTAGGACATTTAATTCAGATTTACCATATGCATGCAATACAGAGCCATGCTTTCTACAGTATTGGATATATACAGTATATATGAGAATATATTATACTGATCATGATTATAGTACGTAAACCTATATTATACTCTCTTTTCTCTGATGTGAGCATTATGCTCAAAATCACCTTTGTGTAGGGATGGGTAGTGCGTCACAATCCATCTAGATTTTCTCATTCACTACAAGGGGTTTGGGGTTTTAGATTTACTATTATTTAGACCGCTGATAGCCCTAACCCAAATTCAATGGGTCAAAACTTTAAGAGACAAAATATAGGTGTAGAAAGTTAGCTTTTAAGCTGCAGAAACAGAAAATAGATTACATTAACCCTGGATGGCATAATTTCTTTGAAAGTGCATGACTGGGTTTGAAAGGTTTACCAAGACAAATTACAGTAACTTTTCAAGCCAAAACGTATTTTATACTGTATTTTGTCTGTTTAGGGAGAGTTGCATGCTGGCAAACAGCAGCTGGCGCATTCCAATTAACTTTAGTCATGAGAGATTGATTGGTAAACATGCAGAGCAAGAGTGGAATCAGATTGTTTCACTGACTGACTTGCTTAGTTACCCTACAGTGACTTTGTCACAGTATGAGGTAGTCAGAAGCAAAGAGCAGTCTATTTACTCCTCCAATCCCATTAGAGGATTAAAAAAGACAGAGAGTGAACAGGCAAAGATCAGGACTGCAGGATCCTGTCAAGATATCAGTCAGAAATATCAAGTGAGGTCCAGATATACTGTTCTACCTACATTTCATCATGCATAGAAAGTGGTTTATTGGGAACATATACTGGCTGACATGCATCTGTCTGTTTATGCTGGCACTGCACATTACAGGTTCATGTTTCCTCTGCTTTACTGGTCTAAATGTAGATCTGGGTCTTTTGGTCCTCCAAGGCATGCTGACAACAAACACATTTCCAAAACAATTACAGCACTGCCTGTAACTGTGGGTATACTGTGTGTTATTATCACTAAGAGAGAACAGTGACCACTGAGCCTTTTTCTCAGAAGTTAGACCTCTACTGGAAATGTAATAAAAATCAAGTTGAGTGAAAGTACCAGCAAATCATCTGAGGGACTAGGGCGCTTACAGGTGCAATAAACAGAACCAAGTCCGTAAATTTCTGTACAGCTTCCAGGCACATATGTTTTTGCTGCAGGTGGTCTGCACATACAGTAGGACAGCCCTATTTCTTGAGGTAAGTGTGCCTTAGATGTTTTTATTACAGCGTGGTCTGTTTTATTACTGCTGACAAATCCAGACTCTATAATATAGTTTTCTTAAAAATCCTACCCCTGGAAGGATTTAGATGTTTAAAAATGTCTTATTTTGACAGCAAGAGCACGCTGTTCAAGCACTGATAAATAATACGCATTCTTCTCCTCACAGCTCAGCTCCTGATCCGTAGATAGAGTACTTCACTTCACCCCAAGGTCCTGAGTCTGGGTCTGTTGCCTGTAGACAAACAGAAAATAGAGATTATAGAGTCAAAGACAAAGAGTCAGTTCAATATAACTTTCACAGCAGCCAGGGCAATCTGCAATTCCTCTTCAGGAGTTATACTGCATTATGTGACTCAGTGAGCTATGGCACTGGCAATTATTGACCAATATTGTGTGTGCCTTCTTTTTACTTTACCTCGGATGAACCTCAAAATATTATATATATATGTTAGATTTGTTTGTATCTCTTTACTAAAGTGACTGAGCAGAAAAGAGAGCTGTTTGCCACCATGGACTCAGTAAACTGACTGAATCTGTGCTGGACTGGAACATGATGTTACAGGGGTCAGCTATAAATAGACTGATGTTTGATGTCATAGGACCATCATCGCGGGCATCAGCTAATCTGTCTGTCGCTGCAGGGATGCCTGTTCGCTGTCTCCATGTGTCCAAGGTCATTTGTTGGCTGTTCTTTTATCTGATTGAAATTGCCTGGGATCAAGGAAATGAGCCTCTGTGGTGTTCACGCAAGGGCAGGATTTATTAGCGAGCCTCCCTGTTGCTTTGAGCCTCTACAGGGCCCTGATGTGAACTGACAAGGGCGAAGGATGAGATAATCCCAAAAAAAAAACCCTATCATCCATCCATCCTCCTACCTACCAACATAGATCCTGAAAAAAACCCAACATGTCCTTAAAAGTGTTCATGTTTTTTCTGCAAATATCTTTGTGTTGCAGCTGCATTAGGAGAAAAAAACAAACTGGGAAATTGGTATTACACAACAAAATGAAAGTGATAACCATCTGGCAGCTTACCTCGCCTAGCTTTTATCTACATGTTTTCACTTATTATCCCAAACCCCACTGCCCAAAAAGTCTACATTTAGGGAATTAACGGTCCTCTTGGGTATTTTGTTAAAATCAGCATTTCTCTTTAGCTCTGAGTGACGTACGCTGGTGATGGCATGTATTTTTAGACAGGATGAAGCCTCGCTCACCGTGACTGACACTACATTGGAGCCACCGGGTGAGTTTTCTGGTATTCTGGCGATGTAGTAATCTGAGGAGAATTTAGGAGCGTTGTCATTGGTGTCCAGGAGATGAATGACAATGTCTGCTGTGGCGCTGAATCTCTCCGGTGTATCGATCTCAACTGCAAGTATCTAAAGTGGACAAAGATTAGAAATAAATCAATAAAAAAGAGCAATATACAACAGCTGTAGGTGATATATTATCCCCATTTGTTGAGAAATGTGTGCATTTGTGATGTTTAATCCCACTTCAATGTACTGCGGTGCATGCCTAGTACAATGGGTTAACCTTGTATGTGAGAAAATGGTGTTTCTCATAGTCCATGGCAACAGAGTCTTCTACTAAGACTGTGACTTGGGCCTCATTAAGTACAGTCTGAGGGACGACGCGCAGCATACTTCCTGGTCCAATCAGTCTCAGATTGAATTTAGCATTGGCACCCTGAAAGAGCACAACACACATCATCATATCATCCACAATGTGTAATTAGTGAAAATGACACTTGTTATGTTATACATGCATGGACCTATTTATTCTAATCTGCATTTGTTGACAAAGCTATCGCAAACCAGGAGACATACAGTATCGTCCATGCCGTCATTGTAGTCCAGTTCAGTCCATTCAATCAATATAAAAGCTTTGTATCTTTTCATGATTACTCTAATGTATGAGAAATCAATAGGATATCAGTAGCAGCAGTTATATTCTTGTTAAAACATAATATTGCTGGACAAAGAGAGCTCGCCCTGATGTTGTAACAGTATTAACAGCCATTTGGACGAGGCTCATACGAGGAGCTGGAAACACACAGAGACTCACAAAGCTGACAAATGACATAGTTAGAGAGCACCTTTTAATTTGTGTTGGCTTGCTTTCAAATTCATGAAATTTTAAAAAGGATTGTCTGTGATAATGGTAGGTTTAGTCATTTCATAGGCAGAAAGGCAGACACCAGCCTGAACACAATGTTGTAGTACAATTAATGTTGATTAAATCAGTTTCCTGTTAGATAACAACGTAATATGGTCAGAAAATGAGTGTTATTACATAATAACAATCATTGTTTCTCTCTCCTGGGTAACGGAGGCAGCAAAGGCATTAATACTGCATCAGTGCTAAAAGACAACACCTGCTCAGTGAAACAACACTGAAAATAACAAATTGACTGTGATCTTATGAATCATTTCCTTACCAGTCACGGTCAGTGTTTGACACATTATGGAAGAAAATAATGGTCTCACCTGGTCAGAGTCATTGACTGTGATTTTCAGGCCCCGGAGTATCTCCCCCTCCGGTGGGTGCTCATACATGGTCAACTCAAACATGTTCTGTGGGCCGTTTTCTCCATAGAAAGTGGGTGGATTATTGTTCAGGTCTACCACACGGATCACCACCGTGGCCACCCCATAGTCCATGAGTCTGCCTTCGGGACTCACTTCTGATGCCTGGACACAGGGTGTAAAAGTTATGCAGGTCAGCCCACATTTATCACTTATGTAGCCTGAGAGATATTTTATGTATGAGTTCCACCAGTTAAACGAGTTCAGGCATTTGCTGTGATTTCATGTTAGGCTAAGTCATGTAAAAGGTATCTTGTTTCCTGCATAGATTGTTTGAACCATTGTTTATTTCTTTTGTGGATATACTGTAATGTACAATGTTAATATTTACAATATACCGTACAATCTTTTCTATAGGTGGACAGGCAAAAAAGTAAAAACAGCAACAAAACATGCTGAAACTTTAGGTATTTTCTTTCATTCTATGGTATTTGAAAGTAGTAGAAATTTCAGGCATTGCTTAGCAAAGTTGTGTGACTTTCTGTAAAGCAGAGTGGATGAATGATCCAGCAGCTTACCTTGACTTTAATGTTAAAGATTTCTCTTTTCAGATAAATGGGAAGGGTCAGCAGGGTGATGCATCCGCTCGTTTTATTGATGCTGTAAACACCATCATCACCTGGTGAGACAAGAGACAGACAGCCCTATGAGCACTTTTTGTTTACGTGAGAATCATCCTTATTTTAGTGAAACGCTTACCGTAATCAAAGGAATAACGGATTGGATTTGGGTTTCCCACATCGCCATCTTTGGCTACAACAGTGAAAATTTCAGATCCCTGCGGAAAAGAGCATGAGAAAGGTTTTGCTGTTAAATCAATAGTTTTACCAGGTTGAACATTTGTTAAAGATAACCAGGAGGATGATCTGCTCTACAGTTGGCTTCCTGTAAAGTATATTATATACTGTTATTCACATTTCTTCAATAACTGATGCGTTAAACATTTAAAGACCCTATTTTTTATGCCAATTAACAACTCTAATATGTCACTCTTAACATAATATAATGTCAAATAAACTGATGATACAGGTTAGGATTTTCCACCTTAAATTAAAATGAAGCAGGAATTTTATTGAGTCACCTTGTGGCTGGTACACAACCAGTCAAAATCTATTCAGCTCCTGATCCTCGCTGAGTCTTCAAAGGTACATTAAAATGTCATGGTCCTAATTATTCCCCTTTGGATGAAAGTCAGAATGTGTAATCTCTCTGATACGACGTGCTACTGCAGTGACATTTTGTGTCTGAGGAGGTAATGTGGCCTTCACCTGCTGTGAGAAAAGCTATGAAGAAGGCAGCACTGGCATTCATGTAAAATACCAGCAATTAAAGCTGTGTGATAGAAGATAATGCTGCATTGTGTTTTGGGCTCTTTTATTGGTTCTTATTTAAACTGTTAGTACAAAATTAAATTGTATTCACTATGTTAGGTCACCATGTTTTCCTATGCTGTGATAATTCAATGTTACGTTCATGATGACAGCGTAAATGTATTACATTACAGAAGAAACATGTGACTTATATGAAAATGTATTTAATTTAAAGACTTGTACTATGAATAGTTCTTATACAAACTCTTACATTAATTAGGTAAAGTGTACAGTCAAAGCTGAATGGCACGGAAAGATGTTTTCATACTCACGGGCACTGAGACTTCATAAACGTAGCCAAAATATGGTGTCCCAATAAAAAATGGTGGGGTGTCCTGTGCATCGATCACATTGATTGTCAGGGTGGCAGAGGATGACATAAACTGCTCCTTGCCATTAAAATCACCACCACCATCCTGGAACAAAAGCATGTACAGTTTAAATCTATATATATATATATTTTATTTTTAAAAGACAAATTTTGAATAGGAGCATTGTAATTTGAATAGATATATTTCTCTATTGTTACATTTATGCTTTGTAATGTTTATAAAGCTTTATTAAAACATGTTAAAGTTTACATTTTGACTTGATTAGAAGATTTGTACTGCTGGTGAAGACATCTCAGTTTTGTGAAAACATCTCAGTTTTGCACCATAATAATAAATTACTTAAAAGGTACCCTGTGAGGTTTTCTTGTAAACAAACACTTTAATGTTTACATTCAGTGTTTCTTACCCACATGTACTTTGTATGTCCTTGAGGTCTACCATACATGTTGAATATATTTCATTCTCCATAAAACATTTGCAAAGCTGATTTTTAAGGTAATTTATGGAAGCATTGCTAGCAAGCCATCTTCTTCTTTTCCTTTTTTTGGCTTAATGCTACAATTCTTGGTGCAATACCACACCCAGCGCTGGAGCTTTGACCGCTACTACTGTAGCAATCAAAACTCAACAGGGCATCTTTAAATTAAGAAAATGAAAGTACACTATTGTACGACAGAAACATTTAATGAGTTTTGATACACACATTACCTTTGCAAAGACAGTGACAAAGTGCGTCTTTGTTTTCTCATAGTCCAACATTTCTCCAGATTTGATACGAAGGACACCACTATGCCTGTCGATGGCAAACAAAGTGGACTGCGAATTCTGTAACAGAAAACAGGACACACAGAAACGCAGATAAGGTCCCATGAGTAAAAGCCGGAAACCCCTAAACCCCATTTGCAACCGCTCATAAAAACATTCAGTAGCCACTTGAAATAGCCCACATCTTGAATAAAGTCTATCTCTTTGTCCATCTGGATGTACAGAGGCCAGTATGCTCAAGGACAGTGCAGGCAGGTGAAAGCTTCTGTGTCCAGCCAGATGTGCACTGCCTCACTCGTCACTGTCACTCCAGGCCAGCTGTTCGTTGGTCCTAATAGTTCAAAGTGCAAACTAACATTCCCTGCCACCCCCTGCCAAACAGCCCTCTAAGCCTCCAACACCTGACACAAATGTAATTGTGATTTAATCCCCATTCTCATGACTACACCAGCATATTCAGGCACATGCACAACTACACACATGAGCACGTTCCGTCACATGCAGATTAAAATTAGGACTGGACAGTTTCAGCTAGCATGTCATTTTAAGAGCATTTTTAAAAACATGTTCTGTCTGTCCTTATCTTTTATTTATATGCTGTATTAACTTACTGCAGAAGTGAGAGTGGGTGTGATCATGTGAGTGTGCATATTCTCCTACTGCTGAGTGATACCTGGAGGTAGTAGGTGACTGAGCCCCCTGAGCCTGTGTCTCTGTCCACTGCCTCGGCTTTGTAGATGCTGCTGCCAGACGCAGTTGTCTAAAATGTGCACCACAGAAAATAATTCAGGTCAGAACATATAGGTCTTAAATAAAGAAATTAAGCAACACATATATTTATACAGTGATATGCTGAACTTGTCATTCTATGTGGAGAAAGGGACACTTAGATTTTAATTCAAAATTTAAAGGTTCATAAAGCATGCACTTTTGGCTTAACTTACTTCCAGCACATCAGTGATTGCCGGCATGTTTCGGAATTCAGGTTTTTCATCGTTTGCATCCATAACAAATATTGTGACTCTTTCCACAACCTAAAAAGAAGAAGAAGAAGAAGAACCCATGAAACGTGTTCCGGTTTATTTGAGTTTGATTCATTATAAAGGATGGCATTAAATGGCATAACCCCACACTGAACTATAGATGATAATACCTTGCTTTGCCCATCTGTGATGCTGACAAGAACATCAATAGAATCTTGTTTCTGAGCAGAGATGGAAAACAAGTTAATGTTAAGTTTTTAAGGGTTGATAATTTCTTCTACCCTAATGTCCTCTGAGGCCAATGTTGAGCTTACCTCTCTGTCCAGCTGTTCCACCAATGTAATGTTTCCGGATATGGGGTCGATCCTGAAGTATTCTTTTGACCCTGGATCAAAGGAAAGGCCATACCTCACCTCCTGGCCTTCAGGGTCTGTGCCATTGAGAGAATAAATTTGTGTACCTAAAAGAAGATGTCATAATTAGTCAAATTAGCCTCAGGTGTTGCCTGGTTCCGACACATCTGGAATTCCAGATATGTCTGAACCAGCCAACAGCTGAGGATAGCCTTTCTTGTAAATTTACGAATAAAAGAAAGCTAGCTCCAAATGCAAAATTAGTAGTTAACCCCCTGTTTGGGAACTGCTTTTGGAACCAACTAGGCTGAGACACGGTAGGCTGCAGTATAATAAGTACCCTGACTGATGGAAGGTGTAGAGGGACAGCTGCACCACATTCACAGCCAGAAAACAGTCAACAGTCAACAGGTGGCACCAGCAGATGAGCATACTGGAGTGAGTACTCACATACCACACAACATCTGTTCATCTATCAAAGACTATTTAACATCCTGGACTCTCAGATATTGGCAACCAAAACATGCCATTTTGCTGATTGGTTGTCCCACCAGCGTATTAGCTGTTCACACTAAATATCCTGCATGTCAGACATTGACCTCACCGACAGCCGTGTCCTCTGAGAGGCTGAAAAGTGCCAGGTTCCCATTGTGGCTGTAGGGTCCATTGTCGTAGAAATGTGGGGCAAAGTCTGCTTGTGCTAAGGACAGAACAATAAAACCACCATTAAATGCTATTGTTTTTACTTTTAAAAGAAGCTGTAACACAATATTCCTCTTAAAAATTGAAAGTTGAATTAATGTGGTATAAAACACACCCGTAATCAATTTAGTACACTACTTTTGCTGCAACAGTCTTGGCTACTTGTTCTGGTATGGTGGCTAATTTTTGCTAATGTTAGTGAACTTAAGTTAGATATTGCTGCTTTATGACTCTTCTCTTCATTTTTCTAGTGTTATACACTATGTTTTTGCATTCAGTTCCCTGTTTTCTCAGTCACTTCTCAGACTGGGATTATAGGTGAGTTAGGTCAACCCCCTAAAATACCTTTTCTATATATAGTCTTTTGATCTCTGCTGGCAGAAACAATGCTGTTATTATTTGTAAACAGTCATCTGAATATGGCTTTTCTAGCTATATTGATTTCACATTACCTATGAAACCAAATTCATAAATCAAACAAATCAGTCAGTGTGATTCACAGAGTACAAACTCACATGCAACTAACAAGTTACAACATGAATTAATTGAAAACAGAATAGATATATAAACTGAGAAAAATGTACAATAATCAATCCAGAGGCTCTCAAATGTATCTGAATTCAGAGTTCACAGCATCACGTCAACTGTAAGCACAGAATTAAGAAGTGAAACTTACCAAAGCAGGAGCGCACAAACACAAAAAGCAGTGGCAAATATAATATCTTTACATTCTTCATCCTAAAGAATGAAGTCATGAAAGCGCACCATGAAGACGGCTCCGTCGAGAGTCTTGTACATGAGTTGCAGCTCTCAAGGTGTTTGTGTGTGACTGGAGAAGGCTAAAGGCAGCTGCTCACGTACTAATCCAATGACACATCTTAAGAGTTACACCTGGGCCCCCTCACTCCAACTGGGCCCCTTCAACCACCAGATGGCTCTGTCTACGGGGCAGTACGTGCTTACGTGCTTACGTACTGGAGTACGTGTATTGCCTCATTTCCGGTTGCCTGTATCCGTGTTGTTGGTTGTGTTTCACTGCTCTAGGTAAACCAAGTTAATATTGTTATATTTCTCACTTCAGCGGCTAATTACTTGCTGTACACTTAAACGTACACATGTTTTGCTTCAACACTCGTAGCTCTGGTATTTTGGGCTCTGATGCTGGCTAATATTCTTGTTGGATAATTGTATTTGCCACCCAGATGTAAACTCTTGTAAACAAATGTTATATAATATACATACTCTTTAATACACATTTGTGTTTAATGTGTATTAACCCAGTGGCCCTTCATTTTACTAGGATCATCTTTCTACCTTCATCAACCCATCGACAGGTTAGTTTATGTCTTCAAGTCTACGAATTTTTTTAATCTTTTTCATGAATCCAGACAAAACGGGGCCTCTTTCTTGTGATCCTCTTTCTTTTCTTCTTAAACATACACTTATTAAATCCAAAAGCATTTGTTTCTACCTACAATAAAGAGTCTGAAACTATCTACTGTTGTATGATCTGCAATCAAAGTCAGTCTTTTATTAAATTTTTGGGATCAAAAATCAACACAGGACACAGATACTAAAAAACTAAAATCATACAGTTATATTTTGGCATTGATAAAAAGGTTATACATCACGTATGCAAGCAAATCAATTATATGGTGTCTATGTACACTATTAAAACATGTTGCATGTAAGAGGATTTACACACACAAATAAACCTTTTACAGTCCATCCTCATACTGAAATTAAATCTATTTTATAATCTGAGTGGTACTGCCAGAGTACAGTATGTAGCATGAGCTCAGTGGCTGCTTGCTGCATGATTTGCTCTTTTAGAGAAACTAAGTTGGCGAACAATGACAGGGAGGAAAATCGTGACATACACATAGAGGATCAAAACCATCAACATTCATTTTTAGGAATATCTGTGTGATTTCAGATCAGTGACCTCTGGCAGCAGACCGATTCCCTGCATGCACAGTGAAACCTTTCAGACTGGAAACCTTATGTGTTCAGGTGGTAAAGTCTGGCACATTCACCCTTGAAGCAGAATATGCATAACTTTCACACGCTATATATTCACTCGAAAAGATCACCTAGTTATTTCTGTATGTACAAGGCCATGGCTTCAACTTCAATTCTCATGGTCCTGGCAGATGGCAGGCATAAAGATGAACCCACTGTGCTCTAATCTCTTCTCATTTTGTAATACACAGAGCCTGTCTGTGGTCACACAGGCTACATCAGACATACATGTAAAGCAAAATTACAGTAGCACACATACAGCTGCTCCAAGCAGCCACAGAGTTGACTGGTGGACAAGTTGCATGCAGCGTGAGCTCACGAATCTGTCGGCATCTGTTAAAGCGAACCATGAACTTTGTTTAAAATGTTTAAACCTTCAGATGTGTTTCGGTGCATGCATTCTATGAATAAGTGTATTTGCAGTGATCACTGTAAAACAAATCATATGGATAAAAGCCCACTGATCATCTGTAGTCGTAATCTTAGTTTCTAATCCCATGCCTGTGGCACATGCTGACCTCTTTGTTCCTCTTATGGACAGAGCCATTAGATGGCCCTTAGGGAAATTTCAGGGAGATGCTTATCGCTTCATCTTGCTGCTGCATGTGCATCATTTGATTTGGATTATTATCATCAATAGACAAGGCCAAACTCGTATCTAAATAGGCCCAGTGCATCCTGAAATACTGACTGAGTATAAATCAGCCACAGACACGACTGCAATGTCTCAGATCAAGTTGTGCCTTGATCAGATGGGCCACGTCAGTCACAGTCCTGCTTTAAAAAGTATCACCCTTAAAGGGCCTAGCATTCACATGAAAACAAACTAGAGCAGCAGAGGATGAAGCACATAGATACTAATATGTTTCCTTCTTCAGTCATAAAGAAAAGGGCAGACTTCATCTTTTTCTGGGACCAAAATGCATCAAGGATGTTCTGCTACAATATCAACCAGCTCAACCTCTCAGGTCAGCCGGCAGCGGTCTGCTGATTGTTCCTAAAATTAAATCCACACATGGTGAACCTGCTTTTAGCTACTGTTGTAAATACCAGGAACACACTTCTAGGAGATCTCAGACTTGCTTAAACATGGACTACTTTCAAACCAATGCAAACAAATGTGTCTGCTATTGCTTTTAATGAACTTTCCATTAGATTTGCACTGTAACTTTAATTGTTCGACCACCTAAATTATTTTATCTTAATAGGTTTTTCACGATCTATTCCTTTTAGTCTGCTTTTTTGCTATCCAACCCACTTTTTAACATTTATTTCAACATCTTACATCAAGTACTTTGAATTGTTCTGTGTATGAAATGTGCTGTATAATTAAAACAGCCTTTCCTTGACGTTTGTGCAAGACATAGTATGGTTTTAAGGAAGGAAAATAAATGGGTGTAGTGTGGAATGAAAAATATAATTAAGTCACTCAAGTGGGTGGTTACAAATAAGAGAAGATGAAAATGTTTTCTTCAGCAACATTTGAGTTTGCTGTGTACGATTACGTTATGTGGTTGAAGCTCAGAACACGTTTTTGGCCAGTTATCAAGAAGCGATGTTGACTGAGAGCGCTGCAAGTAGAATTAGTTTGGCTCCAGTCCTGTGCATGTTTCTGAAACGTGAGGGTCCGTAAAAATGTCAAATGAACATGTAGACTACCGAATAACAGTTTATCACTAAGACATCAAGAACATTTTGGATTACAATAATCTCAAGCACACCAAAAGTACACCCATTAAATATTATACATCAAAAGTATCAGTATATCAATCATTTATCAATCAATCAATCAATCAATCAATCACATAAATCCATTCCCTAACAAATAACAAATGTTTTCTCCAGACGTTTGCATAGTTTATTTAAAAAAATACATTAAAATACATTTAAAAAATTTATTCTGGTGCTTTGTTGGAAAAATTATATCTTCCAGGACAAAAATTGAAAAGGAAACTTAATAATTTGTAGCCTGCAGTACTCGTGTCACTACAGGATCACTCTGTCTGTTAGAGCACCTGTTGTCAAGATACCCAATTCAGCTTTACCATTTTGGATTATTATTAATAATCTCTAGTGTGGTTTGCCAAGGGCAGAGGTTCGCTTTTAGTCCTGGTCCACTCTACAACTAGGTCACTCCTTTAATCTCTCCATGTAGAGTATACTGTAGGTTAACAGCCTTTTCATTTCATAAACCTCAGAGAGTGCTATCAGAGTGAATACACAGTTATGAATAATGCAGACCTTGAGGTAGTGGTTGTCACTGCAACATGCATGACACACCAAGAAATAAAAACATAATTCTGTGCAATGCAATAGTAAAATAAACATATTGAAATAAATACAAACACATAACAAACATAAATGTAATGAGGGTCAATAAGACTAATGTTACAATGTGAGTATGAAACCAAATCTAAAAACTAATTTTGTAGTTCATAAAAATGTAAAACCCATCCAAAAGAATACTTTTAATATGATATACGTAACTACCCTTTAGTCAAAACAAACCTAAACTCAAAGTAACAAAATTAACTTTGTATTGTCCGTAATACCATTTGCATTAAAATGTGTATTCAAAATTAGGAAAATGACAATGCAAATTACAAAAAAGTAAGATGCGTAATATATCTTTTGTTGGTGAATTTGACATAATACTGATGTACATCTGTTGCCCACTGGAGCTAAAACTAAGCTTCTTGGGCAGACAGTCCCTCTATGCTGCTTCAGTACACCACATTCTTTTACACTGCTGCCTCCAAGTGGTAAAACACTGGTAGTGGACAATAAATGTAAAAAGTCACTTTATTTCACTATGTGTTTGTTTTACTGTGCTTTTACATGCTTGGAAATATTTAGAAAAGTCTTTATCTAAAAGCAGTGATTATCATTACACTAGCTGTTCATCAATAGTGATTTATATAACACCTTATAAAACAAAGTGCTTTGACAGAGAAGGTAAAAACAATTATTTATCTTACGACAATAATTACTTAATTAACAGGGTCTCCTATTGGCTGTGTACAAAGTGGCAGGGATCTATATTTAAAGTTACTATTTTTAAAGAGGAACTTCCTCAAACGGGGGGAGGGGGGGGGTTCCTTATTGCATGATATGGGTAATATGGAAAGATGTCACGTCCCACGCAGGACGTCGCACACGGGGAGCGGTGACGTGAAGCGTGGCTCGCTCGCGCGGTGTGGAGTCCCGGCACACACGAGGAAAGTTGGACAGAAAGTTTTGAAGCGGCGACATCTGAACAAAACTTGGCGCTTCTATCTGCCGGCAGCAGGGGGGGGGGGGGCATATATTCCAGAAACACCCCAAGCTGCCCCGGCGCTTATTTCTTCAACGGAATATTTCATCGGGTTTCTTTTGACATCTCGCGCGTCGCCCGCTCGGCTCTCCGCTCGGCTCGCGCCGCCTCTCAGAGGCGACGAGTCCGCGTCCGAGGACACGATGAGGCAGCGCGTCCTTTGTCCGAGACTATGCCGCAAGATGCTGCGAAGGGACGACACGGTTTCCACACAGGGACGTTTGGCTCGACTGCACAGGGAGAGACCAGCTGAAGGTTTGTAACGTCCGCCATCTGAACAGCCACCGCGTCCTATTCACACGGGCAGGAAACGACTCGGAGCTTTAAATACAAATCGACCCCGCGGAGGCACCGGAGCCCGTAAACATTCTGCCGCCATCAAACGCTATATAGGCCTACATGATGAAGAATGATGAAGTCTGACACTGTTTCCACCACTGTCAAACGATACACGAGTGGTGGATGTGTGTTTCCTCGTGTGATGCAGGTATGATTGTGCAAATATGCAGGCTGCGCGCGCCATGCAGTCCACTATAATCAGTCATTCTTTCTGCCATTTACTTGCTCCTATAACAATTTTCCCAGATTTGATTTTGGATGTTTGAAAGCACCATGCCCTCATCTCAGGGCACCAGGGATTAATGGTGTGCAGAAGTATCCATTAGTCTGTATCCATTCTGGTTCAGTGGTGGGGGTGTTGAAAGTGCTCCTGAATTAAATGCCCCCTCCCCCTAAATGACATGCATAGCATTAAATAGGCGCCACGCACAATCACAGAGAGGGGGGTAGTTTTCTTTATACCCAAATGGCAAATAGTACGGCATTCAAGCTAAAACAAATACATCACATGGAAATGATAAACAGCACCTACACAAATTATAATGGTTTTCAGTATTTCTCTATAACAGTTAATTGTTTACACTAACACCCCTGGATGAACAGCAAAGCTTTCAGTGGGAATTTTAGCTTTCAGTGTCTCCATGAGATGCCGCTTCGAGGCTTTGAAGGCAGCCATTAATGTAATTTGTAGTGAGATGATAAACAGAGTGATGTGTGTTTCTGCTTGAGCAGATAGTCAGATTTGCCAAACGCTCTAGTGACTCTTGAATATGTAAAAGTGCTCAGCTCAAGTGCTTCAGCCTGACAGTTTGACGGCTATGGCGTATTAAGCTCAGATAATTGGGTGATATTTACTTACAGAGCACACAATCACTCCACAACGGCTTGGAAACGGCGTCTTTTTCCCTTAATGATATGCTTTGTAGAAATTATTCACACTCTTGACAGCTCCAAATGGTGTGTGTGTGTGTGTGTGTGTGTGTGTGTGTGTGTGTGTGTGTGTGTGTGTGTGTGTGTGTGTGTGTGTGTGTGTGTGTGTGTGTGTGTGTGTGTGTTT